>CM037093.1:71507670-71802368 GCA_020916435.1 Oxytropis ochrocephala | reverse complement strand
CAAAGATAAGCAACATCCAACTCGATGCAAAAGTAGACAATGAAAAGTAAAAGATAGGAAGAAATTTATACCTTTTGGAGTAGATACCTATAAACAAAATTACCTTTCTTTGCTTGAACATTGAAATAACAACATTGTGTCGCTCTTCTATAAAGGTTGGAGTAAGAATTGCCCCACCTCGGGACTCTTATTTTCAAACTTTGGCAATAGACACAAGTTAAACCATTCAATAATCAAATTTACAAGATTTTCAAGCACATGGGAAAACTTAATCAATGCAATAAACAAGTCATTCAACGAAATTTAGAAATTTTAATTGATTTGACACTTTTGTAAGAATCAAACCAAAAGAAACTTCATTGGGATTAACCTCTTCAAGCGTCTTGCTTTCCTTGTAGACTTGCAAATTAGGAGTAGCACGGGGAAAGCGTGACAATGGGGCACCTCTCTTGAATAGACAACCTCCCATGCATGCTCAAAAAGCGATCAACAACACTAGGAAAATTGTTAGCATAAGAACAAGTTTAAGCATAAGTCTTACCATGATGCTTCTGCATTGACCTCGATCTTCCTTTTCAATAGATTTTTACTATTCACTTCTTCTTTCTTTTCATTGCTTTTATTTTCTCTCTTTTAGCACACTCCTTTTCATTTTCTTTCAACTCTTCTTTCTCTTTTTCTATTTTAAGTTTCAAAGCCAACATGTCTTCTTTAGCCTTGTTTGGACTAAGAGGGTAAAGAGTGAATTTGATTCTATTGTGAAGAAAAGTATATTTGTTGGATTCACCATCATGAATAACTTTCCTATCAAATTGCCAAGGTCTTCCCTAACAATATGTGGCTAGCATCCATGGGTGCTACATCCATAGAACCTCATCCTGATATTTATCAATGGAAAATGATATCTTTGCTTGTCTACTTATCTCTCAATTCTCCATGATTACTTAACCATTGCACTTTATATGGATTAGGATGTGGAGTAGTTTCAAGATTAAGCTTTGACACTAACCTAGTGCTAGCAACATTTGCACAACTACCTCCATCAACTATCATAGAGCATACATTTCCAAGTATGAGACACCTAGTTTGAAAAAAATTGTTTCTTTGTGAATCATTCTCATATTTCTCATAGGCTCCCAAAATTTACTAACCATGAACAAATCTCCCTCTTGAGGATTTTCCTTACATTCACTCTCATGTGAATCAATGCACCCATTCTCCGCTTGGGAGCATAATTGTCTTAGGTGGACAATTTAATGCAATGTGTCCATACTTGAAACATTTAAAGAAGCACTTCATGTTCTTTAACTTAAGTCTAAGAAGAAATGTTAGAATTCGTACCTTTACCACTTGGAGGTTGCAACATCATGTCTTTCAGGTGGAGACCCACTCATTCTTGGAATTGTTCTTCCAGCTTGAAGAGTGGTTATTTGAAGGGGTTTCTTAGAGGTCGTCTTTATTTGAAATTTTCTTTCCACCTTAATGGCTTGGTGGAAGATCTTCAATTGTTACAAAATGGTGGCCTTCAACTTCCTCCATTATATCTTCGTTTAGACCATCAAGAAACCTATTCATGGCATCCTCCAAATTCTCCTCCACATTAGCTCTAGTCATAGCCACCTCTAACTTCTCAAAATACTCATTAACACTTTTACTTCCTTGAGTAAGTCTATGCAATTTGTCACATGAACTCCTTTTGGGTATGAGAAGGAACATGTCTCCTCCTCATCATAGCCTTCAAATCTTTCCATTTTCAATAGGCGCAAATTCACAATTCCTCCTAAACTTTTTTCTTGATCCACCAAATAAGCTTGCATAATCTAACAAGCTCCAACACAACTTGACTTCAACTTTTTGCTCTTCAACAACATCACAACAAGAGAAGAATTTGTTCTACCTTAAGCTCCCAATCAAGATATCGCCAGGGTCACTCTTCCCATGAAAGTTTGGAATGCTCACTTTTTCTTTCAACTCATTTTCTCTCAAAATAACCTCCATATTTTCTCTCTTTTTCTCTATCTCTCCTCTGCATAGCTCCTTTCTTTTTATACTTTCTATCTTTTTCTCTCAAATTCTCTTCATCATCACACATGCATCTTGAGAGCAAATTACAAACCTTATACTTCTTAAGAGTTTTTGCAACACATTCTTTTTATATTCCAAACCTCTATTCATGATTCCAACAAGCTAACAAGTACCAAATGATAGAACCAAAGTCCTCTTCACTCCACTAAGATCACCAAAATAATATAACCAAAAAAACAAATAAATAAATAAAAGGACCTCTCCACACACCTTAGTGTTTACACTCAATAATGGTCACTCGTGTTTGTCACTCAATTGGCTTTTTTGTTAATGATATACTCTCTTGCCTTTTACCACTCCACTAAAAGTGTCACTCTTTGGCTCTTAAAAGAACCAATCAAATCGCTTATCAAGCTTGTGGTAAACTTAGAAGTTGTGACAAAACAAACAATAAATTAACATACAAGAGGCCAAAAGGAACAACTTGAAACTCTAGGACAAAGCGAAAGAAGTTTAAAGACACCAGAAGAAACAAATAGCAAAGAAAGACTCAAAGGAATGCCAAAAAGAAAAAGAGGATCACTTATATGTAATGAAAAAAGGCTAAAAAGTGTAATATTTGTGTGTCTAGAAAAACACCTCAAATGAAATCCAAAAATTCCACTAAAAATTGAGAAGATCAAAAATGAGTTGAGAAATGTAATAGATTTTTTCCAGAATTTTTACGGATTGTTTTGAACAATTTTGCCCTTAGTAGCGCCTTTTTACTAAAACACTTTTTTCTTTTTTTTTAATATTTTTTTCAACTTTTTTTAACTTTTTTTGCTACTTGGCTTTTGAATTTCAGAATATAATTTGAAACAAATTTTATAATATCAACACAAATTTCAACTCAACTTTTTGGATCAAAAGTGATGAACATTGATGAAGTAGATTTTTTTGATTCTAGGGTTCACAATGTTCAACAAAAACAGAATTAGACTAATGATTTGGACTTCACAACACACAAATAATAACTTGGAGAAATAAACAACACAAAAGTGAAAACAAAAAACTAAATGGAGGAATTAATAGGAAAAAACAATGAGACACCGAGAAAAGTGGAAGCAAAAAGAAAGAACAATGAATAAAGAAAAAGAAACAAATCACCTCCAATTAGTGCAAATCTTACCGCCACACTTGATAAATTACCAATATGAGCAACACATTGATCCATCTAATAGCGCTGAAATGTGAAACACAATCAAGAATCGATCTGCATGACTTTTTTTCTATCAATAGACGTTGGAATAAAAAAAAATATGATTATGGAAGAGGCTCAATGATACCATAAACAAGAAAAGAACCTTAGAGAGAGAACTTGTCTTTAATTCTCTCAAATTAAAAATATGGTCAAAGTCCTTACAACTTGCAAAACCACACCTATTTATAGATAATAGGTTGTGGGCTCCACTAAAAATAAAACATGACAACTAGAAGCCCAAATTCAAGCCCAAGACTAGGCCTCACACAATGGAATTCTAAGAAAGGAAATAACGTGCCTAAAATGTTTGGCTTATTACAAATAAAAATTTCTATGAAATTTCAACTATAAGAGCATTTAAAGACATCAAGCCCAAGTGCGAAGTCTTGAAATCCGAGTGCATTTCGTCCATAACATCCATCATCTTCCATCATCGTTACGTTCTTCCTTCATCATAGTTAGTTCTTCCTTCTTCTTCGAGAAAATGAGCTGCGTAGCTTGTCATTTTAGTCACGATCTGAGATAAGTTTATATCATTTTAGTCCACAAAAAGATGTCAACTTCTTGTCAATTTAGTCCTTGAAACATTTACGTTTCTATTGTTTTAGTCCTGCGTAACAATTCTTTTCATTAGCGACTAACTTAGTGGCTTTTCATGCCTCTCAAACCAATTTATGAACATGACAACTTTGAACTCCTTTAATCCTTTAACAAGTTATCAAAGAAGGAAAAGAAACATAAAAAAGATCCACCAAGTGCATAATTGCATAGTTGCATAAGTGGTTCAAAGATATCCTAGATAGTCTATTACAACTTCATAATTTGTTCAAAACATATCATAATTTGTTCAAAACATATGCATAAGCATAGTTGCATAAGTGGTTCAAAAAGCTATCTAAATAGTCTATTACAACTTCATAATATTAGTCTTCAAATGTCTTCAACCTTGATTACGCGAGGTCAAAGCAGAGGGAAGTGTAAGAGTTGTACGAATGTCATCATCATAGGTGACTACTTGGCATAGGACATGGAACCATAATTGGTGTTGGAGAAGTTCCTCTAATAGAGGGTGGCCTAACTCCAATTTTGCATAGGTCATGATAGAAAATGTTGCTTGGCCAAATCCAAATGGTTGCAAGCGTATTTAAAAATAATCAATTAGAATCTTGTCTTGATGATTTCACTTGATGATTAATGATACAAAAATTAAAGCAGACTTCTGATTTCAATAGCGGTAGGATTTGGTATTTGAGAGGAAGCGATTGGTGCTTGAACTTCATCGATGGTGCTTGATCTCCGGCGGTTTGGCGCTTGAACTTCATCTGGTGGTGGTGGAATCCAATTTACGTGGTCTCACGATGGGACTCGGATTGTGACATCCATTTGTGTTGTGACCTCATGACCCACGTCTACGACAAGTTATTTTTAGGTATGATCTCTTCCAACTTTGTTTATGCAGTGAAGGGTTCTCGGTATTGTCCTTCCTTCTCTGTTTCTTAGGTCTCCTGAGCGCCTCTTAAGTAGTGCGGTGTTGGCCTTTCATATTGAGTTGGTTCCCAGTATTCTTCACCTTGTGTTGGCACGATGAGATGCTTTCATATGTGGCATTGTATGATCCCGATGTCGGCCGACCATGACAAAAATCCTCGAGCTTTCTTACGATGTGCAATGCATGCAATAGCATGTTCACATAGCATACCTAAAACAACGAGGAAATCATTAGCGGTATAGGAAATCATATGCACATGAAAAAGCCACTTTGCACGTAAGGTAAGTGCAAATTGAATAAAAGAATAAAGCGAGAAACTTAAGACATTGAACTACCACTTTAACCTCGTAAAGTTAAACAACCAAAAACTTAAGAAATCAACAACTAGCAAGTTAAACCAATAACATTAAACTTAAGAAAGAAATACATTAGGCTGCGGAACACTGCAAGTGCATGTATGAGCCTCATGTCAACATTTATATGTGACCTCCAGTTACAATATATTTCATACTTCCCATCTCCAGTCCATTGTGGGCTCCATTTGTTACTTTCAATCTTCAACTTGTCCAACCTAGAGTGTTGCATTGGACAAAAGTGTACCTGTCTATTCAACAACTTGGTTTGTTATTAGACATAGTCCTCATGATGTAACATCTAATGTCCTCGACCAATGTCAAAATTGGTTTAGCCATACTTCAAAATGCTTGAATTAAATCCTTCACACATATTGTTGGTAATGTTGTCGACTTGCACTCGGTCTTTGAAATATGCTTTAGTCCAAGCCTCCTTAGGCCATTTATCTAAATAACGCCAAGCCTTCTCATTTTTGTTTCAACCTTTCCATGACAACATTGAATTGAAGCGAGTGTTGTTGCCACTTGCACCTTGCCACCTTTACACCTCTCGATTCCAAGTCTTTGTATTGCTTAGTGAAATTCCTCCACGGATGCATAACACAATATATCGTGAGGTGCGTCGTCGAAATACATCATGCCGCAATGACAATTAGTCCACTGAAAGATGTCAACTTATTATCGGTTTGGTCCTTGAAAGAATATATAAAAAATCATAATAGTACATTAATTAAAACACGTTACCTTACGCATGTCACTCATAAAATTCCCGTCCGGTTGTCTTTATTCTCAACATCCACAATTGCATAAGCAATACGAAATTGTGGTTGTTTGCATCTTAATCAACAATGCGGTAAGAAGTTGTCCCCATAATAATCCTTTAAAAAACAACCATCTAGACCAGTTAATGGTCTACACCCGATATGAAGCCTAACTTACATGCTTACAAACAAAACATAGAACCAGATGAAATTGAGGTGGAGCATTGGGAATGGATTACAATCAATCTTAGTTTGTTGATCTCGGGTTACTCTAAGTAACTCTCATGAGCATAGTCCCATATCTTTGCGTATTGTTCTTTAACATCACCTTCCACCAAATTTCTTGCGTCTTTCAATGATCTAAATAAGCTTGGTCTCATCGACATGCACTCCGAATTCCTTCTTTAAGTACTCAAATGCACCTGCATAGATGATTGTTGGATGCTCCTAATCTTTTACCTCGAGCTTTTTAGAGACCCACTTTGTCTTTGCTTGTTTGTTTTTGAACACTCTCTGGCCACAGTGTTCACTTTCAAAAGTTTTGATCACGGTAACTTTAAGTAGCATTGCTCCAAGATAAAAAATCTCCCATTTACATTCTTTTTTTCCTTGCACCTAGCTCTACACCTTTCATTATCATTCTTGACCAATTAATTTCCCTTCCTAAGTAAATTGTGTAGTCTCTGCTAGCTTCCTTAAACAAGTCGGTGTTTTCAAATTCCATGCCCAACTCTAGGTGAACTTGACCAAAGTTTGAATTTGGATTAAATATTGGGAAAACCCGACTTCCCATCGTCCTCATCATCTGTACTAATTGGGGTCTTCAACTCCTCTGAGTGCCATGAATCATTATGCGAATGGGGATCATGTTCGGAGTTCTACACTTGGATGTTGTACACTTGGAGGTGCTCTTTTTTACTAAGCGATTCTAGATTAACATCATCCAAGTAGTATCCATCTTTGTCACTAAAATATGAAGGCACATGTTTGGGACCACCCTACTTCCCACTATCATCATCACTTTACATACCATCGGCCACGGTTGTGTATCATTTTCAGCTTGTATCACTTGACTTGTGATTGTGTTTGAACTTCAACATCCATTTAAATTGGCACATCGACCATTCTACAATAACATTAACAATAAACTTAAGCATCAAAGCTCAATAAAACCAAAAACTTCAACATTATAAAATCTAGGTAAAGAGCTAATAGAAAAATCACATAATAATGAGTAATTTCTATTCCTCAGTATATTAGTTTCACAAGTAGTAAGAAATTAAAAGCTTAAGTTAATAGATTAATGCATCCCGAGCCTTTTTACAAGCTGGTTAAGAAATTAAAAAGAATGCATAATCTTCTTTGAACATGTTGATCAGTATGCTACTCAAAGCTCAAAGTATGCATAATCTTCTTTGCATTCTAATATGGTACTGCATATATGGTAGTGCATTCTTCTTGTTTATAAAAACTCAAAGGTCAATAAAACCAAATATCGGGAACTTCAAAATGCGGAAAATAAACAAAAGATCAAACATTTGCACCACTAGTAGAGAGATCAATCAAACCCTAAAATGTGATTTTCATTAACCACTAGAATCACGATAACGATTACAACAAAATTTAGGGTTTACACTAAGCATTATAAACACATATGTTACCAATGAAGTTAAAAGTATGAAAACTTGCTAAAATACCTTGATCGAAGAAGATGAGCGAAACAATGGATGACAAGCGAGAGAGCGAAGCGTTGGAAGAAGGAAGAGCGAACTATGATGAAGCAAGAGCGGACGGTGATGCTTGCAGTGGGAAGGTGAGAGGTGAGAGGTTGAGGAAGAGAAGTTGTGAAGGTGAGAGTGAGAGAAACGACTTCTTTTCATAAATATTTTCTATTTTCTATTAAAAACATTAACAAAAAGTTAAATAACTATCAAAATCAAAATAGATTACAAATTACAAAAAAAAATGATGGGTAGGCATGACAACAAAACCCGTGGCGGTGGGTATCCACTCGACCCATCTCGAGTTTGTGGGGGAAACTACGCTTTGGCCGTGGTGAGTGGGGTTCGGGGATGTCGATACCACCTACGCGCCCCACTGACCCCAAAGCCGTTCAACAAAACATTAATTTATTATTTTATTTTATTTTATGCATAAATACTCAATCATTTTGTTTCATAAAATTTGTTCATTTTAATTTTGATCTATTTTCAATAGAAAAGTATATTCTAATACGTTTAACTTCTTTTATCGGTATATAATAATTATGATTTTATTATATTAATTATTATAAATATATTTTCTAATTTTTCCTAAAGATTTATGGTGGAAAGCAGTGCATGAGACCCACCCCAATTGGGGCGGGGATGGGGATGAAAATTTTGTCCTCGATAGAGATAGGGGTGGGGACGAGGATGCAAAACACTTGACCCGACACGTTTCCATGCCTAGTGATGTATGCATGCACTGTCTTTGCACTAAAAATGATAATAGTGGCGTATTTCTACACTCAATTATAATCAAAAATTAATTATGCTTAGTAGGAATTGCATTATATCTAATATTATTTTTATTGTATTTACTAAAACTAGAGCCATAAAACTTGTATTATTGACCTAACTTGACTCAATGGGCTAAAGTGTAAGCGAGTCGGGTTGAAATAATCCAATTATCTACTAGATTGTGTTTCTTGCAATCCGGCCCGACTCATAACAATGGGCTTAGCGGGCCAGCTAGAGCTAACCCACTTGACATTTTAACAAAGGAAAACACACAAAAGTGTTTAAAAGTATAAAAAAGTAAGTCGGGTTTGGCCTTTGGGACAATTGGGTTGGGCTAAAAGGCTCAATTCTTTACTGGTCCTCTATTGTTTGTGTCTAGTCTAATGGACCAAAATGACAACTCCAATCTACAACTTTTTTTGATTCTGCAGTGTTATTAGTGTCCAAATATCCACGTGTATATCCGATTTTATTAGTTTTGTGGTTCTTCCTCCCCATAAAATCTGAATAAAGTTTTAGCACACCCAAATCATATGAATTGTTTAGGACAATATTATTATGGTCTTGAAGACTGCAATTGGCGTGGGGAGAGGGGAGGTTTGAAAAAGGCGCCACTGGAATGAAATCCCAATTTACCAGTGAGGACTCTCTCTGATAAGTGGGCCAGCTTAGCCTTTCTCCATGTGATCCCTGCCATTCACAGGTTTGAATAAGTTTAGGATGAGACTTGGCAAGTCCCCTCATCAAATTACTAGTTGGGATATTTCGTTACTTTCGTTACTAGTTCTCTGATAGTGTGTGTGTAAGAGCAAAGGAGTTTGTACCATATTTTCCTGATTTTTGAGGAAAAATCAAAATATTTTAAATTTGTAAGATAATTTGATAGGGAAAGAGTAACTTTTATTTTAACAAAATCACAATTTGAGAAAAATCACAATTTGATAGGCCCTCTTTGTAACAAAAAAACAAAAATATATCACAAAGTTTAATTACAAGATAAAATTACAATTAAACCATCAAGATTTAAGTTGATTATTGCAATTACAATCATAAATCTAAGTATTTTTACCAAACCAATTCAATTTTTTTATTCCAATACTTGGCAGTATCTTTAGTTAAATCAACCTGACTATTCTTTTTTTCCCAATAAAAACATGATCTGATTATACCAATTCCTAACATTAGTACTCACCAAAAGAATTCCTAACATTAGTGTACCTAATGGTGGCAAAGATAACCATTTATCTATTATTTATCCATCATCTAAAAATGACATAATATTTGATTTGGAATAGTAATGGGATATTTGAATGTCTTCTTCAATAAATTAGTTGACATGAATGAGAAGAAAATAACTAATAATTTGACAACTGCGCTTTGATAGGCTGGCTTCAGTAGGAACGGTGTGTTGGACACTTTTAACGTTAGTAGTTGCGTCTATAATGGTTTTTATATATAATAATATATAATGTATAGATTGTCAAAAATAATAATATTATATTTTTTTTGAGGGTATCCATATTATATTATTTTTGACAATCTTTTTGGTATAAATCGGAGTATCTTACTGCTTGTATGAATCTGATAATCCATCTCAGTAGGGTAGGGCCATGAAAGGGCGTAAAGCTCTCCTCCAAGAGATTTAAGTCACAGGATCGAATCGTGGCGAGCGTGCATCGATGTTAAATCTCTTGAGGAGAGTTTTGCCGCGCTTTGTGGTCTCTGGCTCTCGAGGATTAAGCGCGGAGGATATCACGGTTTATCTGCAAAAGATTGTCAAAAATAATATAATATGAATTCCCTCAAAAAAATATATAATATGGATGAAATCAAAGTCTCCGGTGATTAGAGCTACATCTTGGGAAGTATGATCATGTTAAATAAAATTTATTCCTATTTATAGTTTTTTATTACTATAAAAACTAAACTAAGAACATGTATGGAAAAAAAAAACATTACAAACCTAGACAAGTCTCTCATGTTTGAAAAAAAATCAAGAGGATCATGTTTTTAATCATTACCATTCAATCTCTTTATCCTTCATTTTAAATAAATACACTCATTCCTTCAATATATTAGATAAAGTGTAGGATTCAACATGACAAATTTAATATGAGAAGATCTATTCCTGGAGATTGAAGCTCTAAACGTAAGATAACTAATTAACAAGATTCACTATTAATTCAACTCATTGTTTTAATTTTTTTCACAGGATTCAAATCTGAGACAGGTTTTGGAACCATCGATGTTTCACCATGGGGTGAGAGAATCTAGTGTGAAACAATTCCAAGATGGCCATGGTTCATTTTCTTAGCTGGAGGAATGTGCTGTTTGGCTTGCAGTTCTCTTTCTCATCTTCTAGCCTGCCATTCTAAACGCTTCAACCTGTTTTTTTGGCGTTTAGATTATGCTGGAATATCAATTATGATAGTCTCTTCCTTCTTTGCACCAATTTACTACGTCTTTTTCTGCAATCCTTATGCAAGGTTTTGTATTTAACATCAATATCAGTCCTTGGAGTCCTTGCCATCATTACCCTTCTTGCCCCTTCACTTTCTTAGCCCCGCTTTCGACCCTTTAGAGCATCTTTGTTCCTTTCAATGGGCTTTTCAGGTGTCATTCCAGCAGCTCATGCTCTTGTAAGTAATTGGGGCCAGCATCAGATTATAGTTGCACTTGGATATGAGCTCTTAATGGCCATTTATATGCCATTGGAGCTCTGTTTTATGTTACTAGAATACCAGAGAGATGGAAGCCTGGAGCATTTGATATTGCTGGACACAGCCATCAGATTTTCATGTTTTCGTTGTTTTAGGGGCACTTGCACATAAGCGTTGCCACGCTTATGATAATCGATTTTCGACAGGATCACCCACCTGTGCATTCTAGGCTTAGCCAATTTCTAAGTATCATTTGTATCATTCTTGTCTGTTGTCTGAAACGCATTATCATTCTTTGAAGAAATGTCTAATTTAATTAGGAACCACGAATTAATATTGTGTATTTTGTTAAACTAGATGCAGGCTGCCATAATGTGCTGTTATAATAGCTCCTTTAGCTTTACCGATAACGGCACAGGAAAAAAAAAAAGGCTTCAATGGGTTTTGGTAGTGAGTTTTCTTTCATTCTTGCTGAACCAGATTCCGACTTCGGCGCTCCAGCACGTCCAACAAATACATTCATAGGAAGTCATCCACGTTTTAAGAACTTATGATTTTCATCCAGCCGTTCACGAGAATTTTTAAAAATAAGCCATACAATTCATTCTTAAATGCTTTTTGAAATTATAAAACAATCAATTTTAGGCGAATTGATTTTTGTTAAAACAACATATAAAATGGGGCCAGAGTCTACTAATTTCTAACGAATAAACTCGTGGTCCGTGTTGGATACTATATTAGCTTATAGCATTTTTGAATCTTTATTTAAAATAGCATTTGAATTTATAGTTTATAATGCTTCAATTTCTTACCTTTATTATTGTTAGAGAGTGGGCTCGAGGCGTCTGATCCCGGCGTGGTCGAATAACTATTACTATAAATATGACCACGAATCTCGAAAGAGTTAGAGTCGTCATTTATTACTATTCACTATTCAACGCTCATTCTTTGACTTGGCGTCAGTGCTTGCGCGGTACCACCCAGCGCGTCCAAGATCGGGCGTCAAGACATCCGGCCAGCCGAGCTAAGGAACCACTAGCAATACATCTGCTCGATCGAGTGCGATCATTGGCGACCACGGTGGGAGAAAATTCAAAATAACAAAAGCGCTCGCGGTGGGTAGGGTGAACACAAATGATTAAAGGCGATCGGCATTGAAGACAACGACCCGTTCACGGACGACGCTTCCCTCTTTCAACTTTCGGAGGAATAACGATCTCTTGGCCAGGCCACACAATGCCCATAGTTGACCACGGCCTCATCAACAAAGCGGGGATGGGTTTACAAGCTTTATCACGGTCAACCGCATTGGTAAATTGGTACTTAGCCGCCCCCCAAGCCCTAATGCGGGCCTCCTTGAAGAGATCCTATACTTATCTCTCTCCTTCTCCACGCGTTGGTTGGTCTTCAAAGTAACTTTGATCAAACAATTCTTGTTTCTTCTCGTTCGGTGCGAGCCTCCTCTTGGCTTCAATTTTCTCGGCGGCGCTTTATCCACTGCGTGATCGCATTGTCGCGCTTAGCGCCGGTTTGGCGATCACCAAGGCGCCATCGAATTTTGGCTTCACGAAGTTTACGCTTTCGAATGTAGCGACCTGCTGGACCTTTGGTTCGACCTCTTGAGTTTCTTGGCGGCCGATCCTTTCTTCTCTCATTTACATCCAAGGGCAACAAAGCGGTGCGGTTTAAGCGACTTATGCGGCGGATCGTCTTCAAGATAAGAAATTTTACTTAAGGCTCGCCTACCTCTCGACGATCGGTTTCCCCTCTTGATATTTTGTGAAGAGTTGGTGGCGCGCTTCATCACATCGGCAATCACCTTAAAAGGCTCTTCCTTGAAAGCGAGCACGATCCTGCGTCCCAGTAGTAGCGGATCAGGTTAGGCAATAATTGGAATGACCTTTGCCCGGTGGCCCTTGTGTTTTTCTTCTCGGTAGGTTCGCAATCATCTTGGCGCCCTCGTTTGGTCGATTTCTCAATTATAACGGTGTAGGGAAGATGATGTTTACTGTCGAGATTAGTCGCGAGTATCGGTTAACTTATGTAAAGGCTCGTCGTGTATTGCTTTTTGAGATCGTGGCCGTTCCCGAGGGAAATTATCCCCATCCTCACCCGGTAGGGTGTTCAAAGCCAAGACAAACCGATAGACACACGCCATGGCCGAACCAAACCAAACCGAAAGCGCAAAAAACGCTTTTAATCGGTTTAGTTTGGTTTTTATAGCGAGCAGAAGCGGTTCGGTTCGGTTCTCGGTTCTCATCCGCGAAACCAACCAAACCAAACGAAACCGCTAAAATAGTATATATGGTTCTCGGTGAGTCACGGACCAGGGAAAAGAAGTCAAAATCTGAGCATTGCCATTTCAGTGCAAAAAAGCAAGATGCGAGTTAGCAATTACACAAACAATGTTCCAAAGCAAATAAATCTTAAAACATCTACCTATAGGTTGCTTTGGCCAGCCTTTGTGCCACGGCGTCTACTATCTTATTGATTTTAATCGACCCCACGGGCCTTGGCGACGACCGGCTTGCACATGGATCATATCGATGTCCCCGATATTGAGCTCGATTTCCTTATAAGAATCGCCCGAGTTTCTTCAAAAAATGGTCGTATGACGGACCAGTCGGCCTGGCGTCGGCGTTTTCGGGTATCAAGTGGTTATCCACTTTCATCGCTTCCATCGTGTAAGAGCGGCCCGAGAAGAAGTCGTTCTTCCACCCGCTTAGCAAAGACTCCATGTATGGCTTGAAAAAGTTGTATTGCGACTGTTCTTGAGAGAAGGCGGCCTCTTTACGGACCCGCTTTGGTACGGGCTCATAGAGATAGCTCATCTCCATGAGGGTAAAAATAGCCTCAATGAGGCCGGCCCGCCCAGCCCTGTTAGGACATCCTCGTAACCTTGTATGAGCATGGCGTTCGGGTTTTAATGGGAGGTGCGACCTTAAGGTAGCGAAGGACTTGTCGTTGAAATTTACGTAAAGGAGGGCGATCCCCATCCAGCTCAAAGGCGACTCGGTACATTGTAAATTTTAGCTCATCATGCCGGTCGCTATGTTCTCATCCTTTTTCATGCCCTCCACACTTGACCTTCAGCGTAAAGCGGGCGGTCAAGTCTTGTTCGTCCAGGAATGGCGGCGGACTTTACTCTATGATTCCTTAAGATTTGAAACCCAAGAAATATCTTGCTCGGCGCCACGTCGGGATCAATGCATTCGGCCCCAAAGCGTCTTGGACGCGCGCAAGACACGACTTTCAAGGCGTTGGATTCTCAGCGGCACGAGCACCTCTTGTAGTCTCGGAAAGAAAGGAGGTCGAACATTCGCCACCTCCCGGGGTTTGGAACCACCTCGGCTCGATCGGACATCCGAGAGGATTCGGAAGAAGCGACATCGGTCGAACTTCGAAGTTCCGGGCGACCGCTTTTGGATTTCGAAGGCGGCCGTCACGGGCGGGGAAAGCGCCGAGTGATTCATCTTTAGAAGGGGCGGCGACCTTCTTTGGAGGAGAACTCGGTGAGCCATTGCTTTAGCTATAGAAGCAGCCGGGCTCCGGAGATCTTGGGAGTTTGTTTCGTCCGGGCGAGTAAACTGCGAGAGAGAGAGCGGTCAAGATCGAGCACACAATTAGAGGCGACACAGTGTAGTCCCAGGCACTGCTACCCTCATTGGTTGGAATGTCAAAAAATAAGCAATTAAAATTAAGGGCGTTAGTATTTACACCGTGGTAGGTAGATGAATCGCGCGAGAGAGCACGCAGGCGAGTTGTTCGGGCGAGCAGCGAGCGGTGAACAACGAGCGGTAGTCGTTCTCAAACTTTCGGAGGCGAGAATGAGGCAAGAGTGAAGAGTGGTTTCCTCAAAACCCCACCACCTTATATAGTGGGCCAATGGGCGCTTGGGCCCAAAAGCGAAGAGACACACTTTTAGCCTTCTCTCATTAATCGATCGGGAGGCGAAGAGACACGCCTTGGGAAGCCAAGCGTCACCTTGGAATGCGTGAAAAATCACGATAAATCAGTATCCCCTCGGCACTCATGACCACGAGAAAATAGTCGGTCGGCGCAACTTTTAGGCGCTCGATAAGCCATGTTACAACTGGCGGCTCCATTACCTCGAGGCCGTTCATTGGTTACAACTCATCTGTTTTTAACATCATTCGGGGCAGCAAATCAAGCCTTAGCCCGCCTCTCGGCGACCCAGGCTTGGGGGGCAACTGTTCTAGAGTGGGCTCGAGGCCCGATGCGATCCAACATGGCCCGATAACTATTACTATAAATATGGCACGAATCTCGAAAGAGTTAGGTACGTCATTTATTACTATTCACTATTCACTGCTCATTGCTGACTTGGGCGTCGGAGTGCTTGCGCAGGTACCACCCAGGCGCGTCCCAGATCCAGACGTCAAGACATCCAGCGACCGAGCTAAGGAACCACTAGCAATACATCTATCGATCAGGTACGATCAATTATGTTAATTAAGTTCTCTATTTATCCTTCATTAATGAATATATTCTCTCATTTAAGCCTTAATTAGAAGTGTTTATTTATGTCTCTCTTATATTTATCCTTCATTATGTTTATTTTGAGTGCGCAATAAGTAATGTTCTCTTATCGTGAAGAGATGACAATTGAATATGGAGTAACCAAGGCGTGATTTAAAACTACATGGGCTCTTTTTGGTGATAATTACGATCTGTTTGTTAAACCACGTGTTCTTTGGGTTTGCTTTTCCCACTTCCTCTCTACTCAAAACACACTCCATAAGGATGTGAAAAGACCAAAAGGCCAGCCAAAGCGTCTTTTTCAAGAATTATAACGTGTTCGAACACGGGTCTTGAGCAGGTTCGAACAAGGCCGTTCACGTGTGTTCAATATGGACTCACACCGCTTTTGGGCATTTTCACTGTTCGAATGGGAGTCGTGCGAACAAGTTCGAATGAGGGTGTTGAACGGCGTTGCGAGAATGCGGATATTAGGCGTCTCGATTCCCACAAGCGGTTTTAATCAGCGACTTACAATCGATCAAATGTGTCCGGATAAAGGAGTGGATGTCATTCCGCCCAGGAAAATGTGCACGAGCGGATAGAATTTAAGCGGCTCGGTTGTGATCTAAAAATGAAATCAACGGTGACATTTCACCACGCCTATTATAAAAGGGGTTTAGTTTCTTCACCACATCCTCACGACTTCTTCACCAAACCCTACTCTCCTTCTTCCACGGATACAACCAACGAAATGGAATGACAATTGTGCGCAACCCGATACTCAAGCGACAAATTCCTAACGACCGCTTCATCACCATGGGATTGTAACCAGCAGCGAACATGGTGTTGTTTTTCGTTGTCCTAACCATATCTTCTGCGGGATGAGTAAGGACATCACCTTCGCCCAACTAGAGAAAAGGGTGAGAGGAAGATTCGTCCGGAGGGCGTGGCGTAAAGGCGTGGATCGTATCGTTTGAAAATGCAGGTTGTAGAGATGATGGGGTTTCCATTATTACGTCATGTAGATCCAAGCGGCGGCGGCGTCTGCGCAATGATGTAACATCTAGCTAACGTTCCAATGGGGCGTAGTATCTTGGGTGCGCGTGGACACAATCGCACTCGAGAGAGAGGTCATTTATCTTACGGAGCGGGGACTACCAAGCGCAAGTTTCTTAGTTAGTTGTTTGCTTATGCTGCTTTTATGTCTTTCGTATTTCATGTCTTTTGTAACACCCTCACCGGGCGTCACAGATTCTACACTCAATATCGAATTTTGCAGTTGATTTTTTTTTAAGCAAAAGTTCACAAAGTATTTCATGAAAATCTGACACTAGTTAAAAACTCATTTTTGATATACAACAACACAACACACTAATTCCTCATTGATCACAGAATTTCCTTCGCCATTAGGCGTACAACATTCAACTTCAAAAACAATACACTTAGTCACGATTTGAGAACTAGACTAAGGACACAATCTAATGAGCTGGTTTTAAGATAAAACTCTATGTCTACTGATCTAGATTACTAGTCAGAGACACCAGAAAGGGGATCACAACCCTTTTGGACACATACCTAAACATGGACCCTTACCAATCACCTATTTGATAAGTCCAGAAAATTCACTGCTTCTTCATAGGGACGTTCTTCACGCTTCCTCAGGAATCATGCCTTCTATCACGTCACAAAGCAAATCGCCACTAAACCTCTACACCGCCAATGCATTCAGACCCATATACCTGAAACATTGTACTCGAGTACCCCAAGGATGTGTAGACAAACAATCTGGCAAGGTGAATCTCTTATACGAGTTCATGTGCAAGCTATTCCATGGATACATAATCGTAATACAAGAACAAGCATTTTACTAATACGTATTGTATACATGTGCAATATCACATAATTATAACAACAATCACTCACATAATTAATAAACACATCAATTAATAGCAAGTCATAGAACTCAGCAAGATATGGTTAGTCAACCACGAACATCACTGTCCACGTTAGTAATCGATCCTCACATCGATTATCAATATCATCAAAATTTCCATACGAAATGGAATAGCACTAGATTGTCGGCTAGGCCAATCGTGATCTAGATTCTCCGTTAGATCAACAAGCCGGACATAACATTTACACCATGATTATGTCTCCATGTCCCTGTAACCTAGATGCGGATTCCCCGTCGGACCTACGGCAATTACTCGAGGCGATCTTCAACACTTGGGGACTACAACACGTCGGGTTGGAACAACGCCCTAAAAGCGTTCTACACTCTCAGCGCTCTGGGTCCTCGATGGTACCTAGATAATCAATAAGAATCTTGTACTAGATTTTCACACATCTAGATTAAGACTCGATCCCAAGTTCTCATTTCAAATCAACACTTAACTTTGAAAGTCTCATTACATATCGACAATCATCGAGTATCCAATTTTCATATATTCTCTTTTTTAACATGATACGTCAAAGTTTAGGCGCCACACTAAGCGTCCCATTCCATTAGCATAGCTTTCCGAGTATTCTTATCTTTTGACGGACAAGAGCACCACTTTGAGTATTCGAAAACGCTTCTCTTTTATAAAGTCGGAGTACTCAATTATTATCTTTACTAACTTACTTTCATCGTTAACCAACAACTCTTAATCAACTCTTTCCACTTTGATTATTTATCTTCTCTTATCAAATTTTCTTCATTGTTCCAACTCTACTCAACACTTATTTTTGAAAGTTTCTTTACATAATGAAAGTCACAAAGTAATCGATTTTCATAAATTATTCCATACAAATATTACGCTCAAAGTTTAGAGCACTATGCTAAGCGTCCCATTCCACTTAACATAGCTTTCCGCGTAGTCTAATCTTTTAACGGATCAAGAGCACCCTTTGAGTTTTTTCGAAAACACTTCAATTGATAATAGCAGGTTACTCAAATGCTATCATTACTAAATTTACTTTCATCGCTGATCAACCACACTTTAACTCACTTTCTACCTTTTCTCATTCTAATGCCTAAAGTTTCCTTTTTTCGAAATAAGAGCTTGTTTTTCTAAATATAGTCAACTCAGAATATCCATTGGAGAAGTTCGGGTTTTCACAAAATTAAGCGCTTTCTAAGTAAATCATTTTTTTAATAATGTCTAAGTTATTCATTTCCTTTTAATGTTACTTTATCCAATTAACTCTCAAAATCTTTGTTTTCATTTCAAAAATTTCACGTGATTTATTTCTACCATTATCATGGTCACATCTTGGCGCATCTACAATTTTCCTTTAAGTTCAATCAACCCGGTTTACAACTCACGAGTCATAACGATAGTTATGCCTTGACACTAACAAATCAACACAATAACCAAACACATTAATTGCATTCTCGAAATCAATGCACATCATTAACTCGACCAATCGGATAATACTACTAACACATATTACACAACCTGACCACGATTGGAAACATCAAATTTCACGGTCATCATGTAATTGGCATCAATTATCCAACTAGACCACCGAACTGATCATTTAATTGTCATTCCAAACGACCATCACACCAGCGACCATTTAATTCCTATTTAAAAATTCAAAATATGACTTGACATAACATTTAATTTCTATTATTACGGTATAATATTAGTTCCAACTATCAAGTTTTGAATTTGCATTTCCGATAATAAAATATCCTAGTAATTAAAAAAAAAAAAAAAAAAACTCAATACATAAACATCTATGTTTATACACTAAATGAAATCATATCGTTACCACACATATTATATTGTCACCTAATTATTTTCTTCTTTAAACTCTCTATTCATTTTTAGATACATTCATATTCATTTGACTATAATAAATCTCATTATAGTATTTAATATTACTGAGACTTATTTTATAAATAATGGGGTCCATATCTTATAATAAATCTCATTTTCTTTTATCTGGTTTTTCTCCATTATTAAGATTATAAGAAACTACCAATTTTTAACTTTTTGCAACACAAGTGTGTAATATAATGAGACTTATTTTATAAATAATTATTACTGTTTTTCTATCCAAACAAGAAAATAGTTCTAAGGGGAGACATTATATAATGTTCTTATAGAAAATTATACTTTTATATTTTTATTTTTATGCATATAAAGAGACACGTGACGGTACCTTGCGTATACACGATGATGATATCTTGTTAGTTCAAAATATATTTCCGACTTACGATCAACATGTAATTTACAACGTTCATCCGAACAAACCCTAAAAATCGAAAAAGAATTAATAGCCTTAATGTTTCTTTGGTGTTTTTAGGCAAACAATCACTAGTTTTCAATATCGAGGCTGTGAGATCAAACTAGAAAATCTCTTTGACAATTGCCATTGAGTTTGTGTTTTTGAAGTGCGTAAGAGCAGAGAATGGTAGAAAGAAGTAACTTGAAAGCGAAGTAAAAGCAATAAATGCAACAAGCGTAAAAGAAAGTAAAGACTTTGCATTAAATGAAGAAATAAAAATGGTTCACCAACACGTACAAGGATCTGTTTCACTCGTGATTCGCTTTGACTTGGAAGTTGAGTTTCCCAGAGTTTTTTGTAGAATGTGGTGACCCACTGTTTCCTATTACAAAGGGTATTTATACTCCTAGGAACAATCGTGGGGAAAGGATAATCGCCTCCTAAAACTACGGAGAGTAACCGCCCACTACTTTCTTTGCTCTGCACTTTCAGTGACCAGTTGTCATTTGCTTGTGAAATGTTGAGCCCAACTCTGTCGAAATGTTGTGTCCTCGCTTGTCGAAGATTCCTTGCTTACGTGGCTTTGAGAGCTAAGCTTGTCGAAGATCGCTTGCACTCCTTGCCCTTATGCGCCTTTCTGTCGAAATCATGGTGCACTTGACTTGAATCTTGACCTATGGCCCACGAACAATATTAAATATGAAGTCAGCCCCATTTAAAGCTTTATTTAATGCCTTTGTCGAAATTTTGAGGTAACAGATTGCCCCCAAAAAATGCTTTTTCGGCGGAATAAGGAAAGGAGTTAAGAAAAGGCATTTTTGAATCTTGTGCAATGGTCACTTTTGCGCCTTTTGCACTCCAGCGGTGGTCGAAAAGACGACCATCATTACTTGCTTGCGGTAAAGCGAACCGTTTTATTGGCACACGTTGCATAGTTGGTGGGCCATCACGTCTCCCAAGCGTCGCAAAGCGTGTGGGTTATGGCGAACGATGCCAATAACTATTTACTTCCAAACATATATAAGCGGCCACAACCGCTCAAATTCCTCTTTCCTCGGTTTGAAACCTTGTGAAGTCATTACGCTTTCTTCATTCTGCGTTTTGCAAAAACCTCAACTTTCACTAAAGTTTCAAACTTTCGTCTTTTCTCTTTAATCTACACCCGGATTCCACCTTGTATTCACTTTTCCTTACTCATGGCTTCATCCTCTGCTTTGTAATGGCCCGCGACACGAGGCTCGAAGGAGCGATGAATCGAAAACATCAAACCCTAGATGGCTTCGTTGATGAACGACATCAGCGACGAGCGATCTACTCAATGGCAAACCAGGTATTAATCCGCCTGCGGAGATTTACACTCATGCCTATTTGGGTCCTCTTCGACATCTTGTTAGAAACTCTTGAAGTTTACGAGATTTTCCCAGACCATGTTAAATCTCAACCTAGACTCTTTCTTTGAAACCCCTTTTCATTTAGAGTTTCTAGCTAACCCTTCTAGGGTCTTTAGAGTGCTGCTCTAGGCTCGACCCGTAAAACTACCTAGGCAGGCTTGGCCAGTAGAAAGCTAAGAAGGCCAAAGTGCGGAAAAAACAAGGCATCTTCGACTGATCCAATTGTCTAGGTATGGGCCCAGTGCGATAGCACCTACTTTTGGGTGCTATGCGATTCTGGGGCCCATTCCACTCATAGCCTTCACGAAATGTGGCATGTTATCCCCACTCTGCTAGATGTGGTTGCCATTCTGGTCTCGAAACCATAGGAGAGACCTTGATCCACACATCCACGACTATACATACGGCTTCAAATTCACCAATGCCACCTTTTCCCACTTACATTCTTTGAGCACCATAGGAAGCGACCTTTGGTGAAGTGTGCGCTATGGAACATGTAGCCTTTCTAACTCTGTGGTTATCTATTTTAGTTTTTACGCACCACGTTCCTCCAAGTTTCCAAAACTTACGTCCCTTGGCATGTCAACTCCATGGCCAGAAGACATCAACCTTGCCAAGTTGATTTTAGGCTCTCTCTCTACCGACTTGATAATCTTTGTTATAGAGTTAAAGAGAATGAGCAAGCCACCAAATTTTTGGCCTCTGCCCACTATGGTTCTTTGCAATTGTGGTGTTGGCTACTTTCAGTCTCGACTAAACTTGTATATCCCAAAGTGCTGCTCGACTAAGCTGTGGAGAACAAAGACCTTGAAGGATTCGATTAGCGCGATTTAGGCCTAAGCAAGCAACCACTCCTGTAGAAGAATCCTTTCTAGCCTATTTGAAATTTTCTGAAGTGTACCACCTTCACGGACTCAATGGCTCCTTTTCTCCAAGGTCTTGTGGTCCAGCATGGTTTAAACAACCATTTCCTTCTTCCACTTTGTCGATCCTGCTTGAGGAAGTTAGCCGGATTTAGCAAGCTTACCTCTCTCCTTACATCCTCTCCACTTAGGCTCACCCACAGCAAGACAAAAAATACTTTGGGAATTACTAGATATTTCCCAAGTTATCTTCTTAAGCGATTTGGCCTTTGTCAAAGTCGCCTGCACGATATGCTTTCACGAGTGAGAGTTTTTAAGTCGAGTCGAGGTTGCTTATAAACAAGCCTTCAAGAGATTTCACTACAAAGCCTTGAACTTTGAACCCCTCAAATTCAATCCAAGGTTTTCATGTCTTGTGAAATTTCATGAATGGTGGGCGGTTATTACACCAAAGCCGTTGGGGAAGCCATTGATATTTTCTTTGGCAACATTGTGAAGAAATTGGTAGCGACCTTCCTTTGAACAACAACTGGTAAACACTTTTAAACACTCAAAAGCTTTTTAAGTCTTAACTACTTATAACTTGGCTTCATTTCCAATTGCTTACCAATGTTTTGACATTTTGAAAAAACACGCAACAAAGTTGAAGGTCAAGGTGAGCAAAGCTACCACATCAAAATCTTCTCCCCACATTCTGAAGGAAGTAGCGGCCAAATCCCATGCGAGCAACCCACCAAAGAAGGTATGGCACTTTCCACTTATCTCGAGTTGTCGAGAATCACGGCGTTGAGTCTTTGGTTGAGGTTGCGAGCGGGAATTGTCGGCTCAATGCTTCCTTTCCTTCTTAGCCTCGAGGTGTGATTCTTTGAAGAGGTTTTTCGGCCCCTCTGCGACCACAGGATTCCTCCTTTCGAAGAGCTTGTTCCAAATGTGGGTGTAAAGCGGTTATCGAAGAGAACGTCCAAGTTCGAGCCTAACATTCCAGTCGAAAGGCGAGGAAGTGGTGGCTACCTCGTCGAAATTCTGAAGAAAATATAATCGACCAAGAACAAGAGGAGCCTAGAGTGGAGGAGCACTGCGGATCAAGGTGCTACGCCAAAGAGTCATCCAACAAGATTGCGCGATCAAGAATTGGTGAGCTAAAGAAGAGCGAATCCGCTGGCGACCTTGAAGATCATGTTGAGTCTTAAGAGCTCGTTGAGCAGCTTGATTTGCGATTCTTGAACAACTCTCTAAGTTCTATCAATCGGGAGGCGGTCGAAAGCACCTTAGCGGTGAAGACGAAGGTGTTAGAAGGAGATTTGGTGGCAACCATTGAGAATGACCCATCTGTGTATCTTGAGGTAAAATCCCTCATTCACAAGATCACCAAATTGGACCCTCCTCAAAACATCCTTTCATTCTTCATGGAATTCGGCCCCATTTTTGAGCAACTTTGTCTCTAATCAACCAGCGGTCGACCACCTCAAGCGCAAGGTTCAAGAGACTCAACTCGTGAAGTGGAACTACGCCTCTCTCGCGGCCGATCAAGGCGACATCGAGGCTCTCGAGACCCAGCGACCAACGATGAAAAAGCAATTCTTGAATGGGATCACGAGAGATCGCGCGTATTGTGAAGAGATAAAGACACTTCAACTTAAAGCATCAAACGCTAAGCATCGGAAGGGCACGATCGTCGAAAGAATGAGTCTTTGCTTCTTCGTCACCAAAACCACCAAGGCATTGGCGGCTATAGAGCACTTGGAGAAGATTGACAAGCATCAAGCCATTCTTGCCGACCTCGACAAAGAGCTGCACCTTCTCGACACCTCTATCTCTTTGAGTGTTAGCATTATGGAGAGGCATAAGGCCACTTTGTCGAACTTCTGAGACTGTAATAGTTTAGGATTCTAAAAATGGCTATGTAATTTTGACATTTCTTTATACATTGCCATTTATGAACAATTTTCGTTTATTTATAATTGCTCAATTTTATCTCGATTAACGTTGGCTTGTATCGCTTTAAATACTTGCCATTTATTCTAAAGATTCTATTTTACGTCACCTAGCTCTTGACTTCATAAGCGCCATTGAAAAGCATTGCAACACGCGAAATGGGCCTTCCCACCCCGGTGACCATTTGCCTAAAACTCTATCTTTTTTATCCATAGGTAATAGGACTTTCCACACTAACTCTCCTTCCTCAAAGGTTTTTAACTTAACCTTTTTATTGTAGGCTTTAGCTACTCTTTCTTTCTGTCGAATAAGCATCTCTAAAGCTAACAACCTTTCTTCGTCTAAATCAACTAATTCATCAATCATCATATCCCAATAGTGATCAAAGGGAATTTCACATTGTTTACGAATCCTTGTTGATTGTAAACAAATTTCAACGAGTAACAACTTTGCATCATGCCCAAATGTTAACTTTGTGTAGGAGTAGTGTTTATAGACTCTTTAGGCGGCGTTAAACAAGCCCATAACACTTGGTCAAGAGAAGCGTACCAACTTTTGAGGCTTACGTCCAACGTGCTTTTGATCAAGTTAATAATGATTTTATTTGCGACCTCTACTTGGCCAGTTGGCTTGCGCATAGTATGGTGTCGAAGTCAACAACTTGAAACCAATTTCGTGTGAAATCTACCATTTTTCGACCGGTAAAAAGCAGTGCCTTGATGCTGTAGTAATGGTTTACGGTATTCCATATCGTAAATGATATGGTTTTGAATAAACCTTATCACTTGCTTCTTGATCAGCGTTGGCTAAAGTCACGCCTCTGCCCACTTAGTAAAGTAATCAATCCCTACCAAGATGTACTGTGGCCTTTCGGCGGCGTTGGTTTTATTTCTCCAATTACATCTAGAGCCCAACCTCTAAGCGGCCAAGGTTTCACTATAGAATGCAATTCACTTGCGACCACATCTTTGGATTCGGCATATGCACATTCTTGGCGACCTTTAGCAAATTCTATGCAATCTTTTTAAAGCGGTTGGCCAATACATTCCTTGTCGAAATAACAACCTTTTCATTTTGTGGCCTACTTGATGTGAGCCACATGCTCCATTGTGTGTATCGAAGCGCTAAATATGCCTCATTTTCACTAAGACACTTTAATAGTACCCGCCGGAGGAGTTTGCTTGTACAATTCGTTTCCAATTAACACGTAGCTTAGAGCTCGTACTTTACTTTTTATTAGTGTCCTGTAGGATTTTGCAAATACTCTACAATGGGTCTGCGCCAATCATCATCGACCATGTTGTCAATAGCAAAAATTTACGCTAAGTCAACATCGTCGAAAATGTGGCGTTTTTCAACGCGTATTTCATTTGCATTTATTGCCCCCAATTTTTGGTGTTGACAATAGCGTCAGTAGTAGTATTATAAAGAGAGTCTTACGAGATTAGTTTATCTTTTATCTCAATTAACTCTTCTAGGCTTTGTTTTGATACCTTGTAGCACGAGGCAATTTGTGCGAACTCATTTGCCACGTGATTTTCAATTAAGTGGTAAATGTTCTAAGTGTACAAATGTAAACCTTTTTAGCAAGCGTGTTGGCAATGTGAAAATATTTAATAAGGTGCTCATTGATGCACTTGTATTCTTTTGTCAATTGTTTGACAACTAGTTGTGAATCACCTTTTACTTCGACATGGCTTGCCCTAATTCGAGTAAAATTTGAAGGCCTACTATTAGGGCCTCATACTCGACCTCATTATTGGAGCAAGAGTCTCGAATTTTAAATTTATACTTCGTTGGAATGTTCTGCGGGAAATAATTAATATTCCAATACCCACTCCATTTTTATGGCTTGAGCCGTCAAGTATAGTTTCCAGGGCGTATGTCTAACGAATGTATTTCATGCTCGACGACAACGAGTGGTCCACTATGAAATCGGCAACCACTTGTCCTTTGATTGATTTAAGGGGTGATCGTTAAGTTGTATTCTAGCAAAGCCAAAGCCCACTTTCCAATTCGACTATGTAACATTGGTTTTGACAACATATGTTTAATTACATCAAAATGCGAATAAACACAAACATCTGCTGACTTTATATATTGCTTCAATTTTGTACAAGAGAAATACAAGCAAAGGCATAGTTTTTCTATTGGACTATACCTAGTTTCAGCATCAATCAAAACCCTACTAAGGTAATAAATGGCTCTTTCGACACCATTATCATCCTCTTGCGCTAACATGCTACCTGTAACGCCCCAAAATAATTTAATTATTTATTTAAATAAGTTATTTAAGGCTTGCAACATTTATTTAATTCAAATAATTAATTTAGAGTTTTATTTTATTTAGGAGGTGTTATAGTGATTAATTATATTAAAAATAGAGTATTTAATATAACTAGGAGGTGTTGGGTAGTAAATAAGGGAGTGAGGAATTAATTAAAATAGGGAGTGGTTGAAGTAGCTAGAGGGTGTAAATAAAGGGCCCAAGCCCACTAATGGGCCCAAACTAAAGAAATAACCTTAGGGGTAGGGTTTCCTCCCCATTAGAAGGAAAAAAATGAAAAAAATAGAGAGGGACAGCATAGGGAGGGTGGCGCAGCTGATGGGTAAAGGAGGGAGAGGAAAATTCCATCTTTGCTTGGGTAAGTTGGTATTTGGTACCAATCTTCCTCATTTTTCTTCCTCTATCAATTAGTATAAGTTTCTTACACTAATCCCCTTTCATTCTCCTTTTACCATGGATGAGGTTTTGAAGCTCAAGTTGTTGGGAAAGCTATTTTGGTGATTCTTGGGTTGTTAGTGGAGGTGGCTTGCTTGGGTTTGCAATTTGGAGGTTAGGGGACTCTCATTTGCATCTATAATAGTTTGTAAGATATGTGTTATGTGTGGAATAGCACTAGGATGGTTTGTTTGTGTGAGTTTTGTGTTAATCATACGTTGTTGTTGTATTTGATGGTTAATTTGATGCTACCATGATACTTGATGTTGGGAATAAGTGTGTTGTGAAATGTGTATGCTATGTGTTTGATAAAATGCTTCAATGTGATGAAATATGATAATATGTTTATTTAATGATGTTGATTAAATGCCTAAGTGTTGTGGAAATTAAATTGATGCTCATGTATTTGTTGGATTGAATGATGTTTAAGTGTGGTGGAATTTATTGGGGGTTGATGATGAGTCTTACTTGTTTATGGTTTTTGTGTGTTTTCTGGACACTGTTTCGGTTTTCTCAAACTGGTACTGTTTGGTTGATCCAAAAATTATGTGGCTAATTGTTTTTGAAAATAGACTTAAGGCCGGTCGTTTTGGCACTGGTTTCGTTAAATTCGGGTTGTGTAGCTCCAGGTTATGAGTCTCTAAAGTTAGGTCAATTTTCTGGAGTCAAACTGGGAGTAGGTTCAGTTTTTGCAGGTTTTGTGTGCTCAATTGAACTCCGTTTTGAACGATTCTTATTTCATTGAAAAATAGACTTAATTCTCTACGAAATAGGCACTGATTTCACTGAATTCCATTAAGAAATGAGAAAGAAAATTTGGTTGCAAGTTGGGTAAAACGTTCTGTCCGATTTGGGTACCTCAGCGTAGTGTTTTGAAAAACTGTACCAACTGGACACTGATTTTGAGAAACTAAAATCATAGGTAGAAACTACACTCAGAGGGCTTTCCAATGAGTGGTCTTTTGTAATTTTTCGATGTCGTTTGCTATTTTAAATAAATCGCCGAAGTAGGAGTACTGCTGTAGGTGTGTGGGGTGCTAGGTGGGGCGCCAAAGTGGCTGCCCCTTGGCGCCTAGGTACCCGAATTGTGTCTAAGTGATGGTTTAGTCCCTAAGAATTAATTTAATCCTTGGCGTGACAATTTAGTCCCTAAGAATTAAATTAATCCTTGGCATGACAAAATAATCCCTTAGTGTCTAATTAGTCCCAAATGTCAAATAATTTCCTAAGTCCCTAAATTAATTTTGGTGTGTCAAAAATGGTCCTTAAGAGAAGAAAAGGTCTTTATGAGGTGGTTTGGCCCTTAGGTGGGATTTAATCTAATAATTGTTAAGATGGTGATTAATAATTGATGAGGTGAGGATTAATAATTGATGAGGTGATGATTAATAATTGATGAGGTGATGATTAATAATTGAGGTGAATGATGATGTGGCTTCGGCCAAAAAGGTGATGTAATATTTATTGTGATGGATTGTGTGTGATGCATTTGTCATAGTGTCACATGAATCATATGCATTACGTGACGGTGGTGATGGTGATGTGGCTTCGGCCAACAGGTGATGAAATACCCGACGGGGTGGTGATGAAATACCCGACGGGGTGGTGAGGTGAATATGGATCCACATGCATATTGCACACATGCATACGATCATGCATTCCTTGGATTCCCATTAATGCTTAATTAATCCTTGTTGCAACTTGTTGATGGTCTAATTGAATGGTAAATGTTAAATTGTTATGGATTGTGGTTACTAGATGTTTTCAGAATATGATGCTTATCTTACTTGCTATTATTTATGTAAAGAGACTCACCCTAGCATTTTTGTGTTGCCTGCTCTCGTGGCGACCAACAGGTGATTCCGAGTGAAGGTGCCATGCTTAGGGGTTTATTGAGTCGGCTCGATAGTAACACCGGGGTGGGATCTTAGTAGTATTTTATTTTGGTTATGTATTAAACTGATTTTGAACTGAGTATTGAGTATGTGAACTCAGTTTTTCATTTTCCGCTGTGCTGCAAACTATTTGATGGATTACTGTAAACACTAAACAGGTTGTTTTGATGGTTTTAATCCACATGACCGTGATATGCATTTATGCGTTTGATGAGTTGAGATTTTAAATATGTCTTGATGATGTTTTCATTAAATGTACCACCCTCTTTGAGGTGCGTGGAAAAGATTTTTGAAAAACTCTGATTTTATTAATTTAATTAGTATTAAATAGAAGGGGGTGTTACACTACCTATTGTGTTATCAGAAGCTGCTATGTACAATTTTAGCAATTTGTTTCTAATAACAGGCAATAAAATTGGTGGGTTGACCAAATAAGACTTGATTGCGTCGAAAGCATCTTGGTGAACACGCTCCCACTTGAATGCATCTTCTTTCTTCAGTCTCAGCAATGGCGAAAAAGCTTGTGTTTTGCCACTTAGATTTGAAATAAATCTGCGAAGAAATTGATTTTTCCCAGTGGTGATCAAGTTCTTTCTTGGTCGAAGGAGCCTTCGTTTCCATAATTGCTTTAGTCTTATTTTGGTTGATCTCAATGCCTTTCTTGTGCACTACAAAACCCAAGAATTCACCTGCACGTACACAGAAAGCACATTTGGTTGGATTCATTTTCAATCCATATTTCCTCATTCGTTCGAAAGAACGTCGAAGATGGTCTAAATGACCAATTTACGAGGATGACTTAACCACCACATAATCTATGTATACTTGCATAAAATCATCAATAAAATCATGAAACATAGAATTCATTGCTCTTTGATAAGTGGCACCACATTTTTAACCCAAAGGGCATCACTACCCATTCATAAACACCCAATGCCCCTGGACATCGAAAAGTTTTTTTCGACGTCCTCTTCACCAATAAAAATTTGATTATACCACGAGTAGCCATCTAGCATCTTGAGATAATCAAATCCTGCTTTCTTGAATCTATTAGCATTTCTGCTACTGGGCATTGCGTATTCATCCTTAGGTGTTGCATTATTTAGATCCCTAAAGTCTCACGCAAACTCTAAGTTTTCCGTTTTTCTTCATTCTTTGGAACAATATTAGCTAGCCAATCGACATACACAGCGGTTCTGATGAATTTGCTTTTGAGCGACCTCTCTATTTCTTCTTTGATCTTAGCCAATATTGGAGGAGCAAATCTTCTTGGTGTTTGCTTTCTTGGTTTCCTTCACAGTCGAATAGGTATTTGAAGTTCCACCACTTCTCGACTCGGACCAGGACATTTCGTTGTACTCCCAAGCAAAGCAATCTTTGAACTCCTGCGAAGTGAAACAACTTGGGTTTTGAAGCGACATCGAGGTGTGCGCTAATGTATGTTGGCCTTTTGGTTAGGCCATCTCCCAAATCCACTTCCTCTCTTTGGATCTTGAGCTTGCATGCGCTTTGTCGAATCTTTAGGGTCTTTTTCAAAACCTAATGGTTCGTCATCATAAATGCAATCAAGCTTGCCATCTATGACTTCACCATTTTCTCGGATGAAGTTATGGCCCGGCGACCATTGTTTGTTGGTTTATTTCGGCTTCCAAAGCCGTTTTACTTTATTTTCGGCCATGTAAGCGTAATTCTATCCCAAACGTTGGGCGACGACATCTAAAACTTTTTAAGAGTCGGTGTCCCATCTGATGGAGGTAACACACCCTCGGGATAGACATTTGCACCTTCTATCACCTCTCTCTCCCACACAAAACCATGTGTTGGGTATAGTAAACAGAGGAAAGCACATTATCGAAGAGATATATGCTTGACTAGAAGATGAACATGGCGCAATGTTCGCCATTTGTTTTTCAAAATTTTCCTTGGTGACATTATTTACGTCGACAAAGGAAGTAACTTTGGTCCGCTTCAACATATTCCACAAGACCATCTTCCTTCCACATTACCGACACGGTGTGTAGGCTTGAATGGGCGGCTCCTACTCCATGTATCCACTCTCTCCCAAGGAGGCGATTATAGCTTGCTTTGAGGCGATGACAAAGAACATGGTAGTCCTTCCGGCGGTTCCTACCACCACTTCCACTTCAACGGCCCCCAAAGACCGGCGGTTTTACCCTCATAATTAGTCAACACAATATTATGGGGCCTAAGGTCTGTATCATACATCCCTATTATCCTGCGGCATTGCTTGAGGCATCAGATTCACAAAGGACACCTCCATCGACCAATATTTTATTGACACCCACACCATTAACTTTGGCTTGGGCGTACAAAGGCTTGAGATGATGTTGCATGCCTCCATCTGGCCTTTCGAAAGTGGCCATCTGCTCTTCGACGCAGCCGTTGTTCATGACATAATAGCACATTGGCTTGTGATTAGCCATATCTCCAATGAAGTCTTCTTCGACATCATTTGAGTGCTATGCGGCGTCATACTCACTGGCGGAATGGACACCACGTTGCGGATGACGTCGAAAAGCGGCGAGTCTTGAAATCCGAAGTAACGTCTTCATCCATGTCGAACGAAGCGCTTTCCTTCTTCAATGATGTTAATGGAGGAAAAATTCTCTCCAATGCAGGCCTCCTAGGTTCCTCTCTCCTAATGTTTCTTTCCAAAACTTCAAAGCTTCAACTTAAACTCTTACAAGATAGATATTTTTACTCAAAATCATTGGAACATATTAAAAATTGCAAAAATAGTTCCTTTCCATCATCGATATCATTTTTTTTATCATGATCAAAAATATTATATTAACTAAATGAAAAACTTTAGGGAGTCTAATTTAAAAGTTACTAAACTCAACTTTTTCAAAGATCTCGTTTTCTATCTTTAATTAGCAACTTCTTAACAAAAATCAAATAATTTCCCCTTACCTTTTTCACTACAAGCTACGGTTTTGGCTTCAAAAAAATTAGAGGTTTAATTTACAAATTCCTTCCAAAGTGATTTTACAAAGGGAAGAAAGGATAAAAAAAACTTGATTAAAAGTTTGTAATCAACTCCAACAAAGCAGCCAACTTAAACTGAAGAAAAATAGGGAGAGAAGGGAAAATATTTCTCACTGAAATTAGAGAGAGGCCATGATTTTGATAGAAGAGAAAGGAAGAGATTATTTGTAGATGATTCTCCCAAAATGCTCCTTTACGATCCACCCAAGTTTCCATTTTCTAAAAGATTGTCACCTAGGCCAATACTGTGATCTAGATTCTCCGTTAGATCAACGCCGACAGACATAACATTTACACCATGATTATGTCTCCGTGTCCCTTGTAACCTAGATCTGGATTCCCGTCGGACCTACAAAGAATTACTCGAGCGGGTCTTCAACACTTGGGACTACAACACGTCGGGTTGGAACAACGCCTAAAAAGCGTTCTACACTCTCAACGCTCTAGGTCCTCGATGGTACCTAGATAATCAATAAGAATCTTGTACTAGATTTTCACACATCTAGATTAAGACTCGATCCCAAGTTCTCATTTCAAATCAACACTTAACTTTGAAAGTCTCATTACATATCGACAATCATCGAGTATCCAATTTTCATAAATTCTCTTTTTAACATGATACGTCAAAGTTTAGAGCGCCACACTAAGCGTCCCATTCCTCTTAGCATAGCTTTCCGAGTATTCTTATCTTTTGACGGACAAGAGCACCACTTTGAGTTTTTGAAAACGTCTCTTTTATAAAGTTGGAGTACTCAATTATTATCTTTACTAACTTACTTTCATCGTTAACCAACAACTCTTAATCAACTCTTTCCACTTTGATTATTTATCTTTGTTGCACCCCGAAAAATCCGATTTGGGTTTCTCGATGTACAACGTGGAAAAATTATGGAGCCGCCACCAATATTTTAATTTTAAGACCAAAACATTGAAAAAAGGTCTTTTGAACAAAGGCGGATGGTCTTTGAAAACTAGAGATATGGGTTCTGGGGTCGATTACGTGCGGGAAGGTGTTAGCACCCACGCGTCCTCTCTCGAGAGGGAACCTTTAATTAAGTGTGTGGTTTTAACGTTTGATTTGGAAAATACCTAGATTTGCCCATTTATTTCTTGTTTGAAGCGAATGGGAAAACTTAAAAAAAATTATTTTTGGCGCTTGACGAGAATTGGCTTCTCGCTCCTACGTATCTCCTAGTGCGATGGAGAATTCAAAGCTACGTAGTTCTCGTTGTCGTGAAAAGGTTTTTGTTTTTTTTATCTTGTTTAATGAGTTTTCGAAATAGGACGAGTATTCAGCGAATGACTAAACTAACAAAGGTTATGGGTAACCACCGCTAAGTACTCTTGAAAATGAGAGTCAACGCACATCGGTCGAGGACGAACAAAGGTTCTGATTGACTGTTAGTAGCGACTCGTTTTTATTTGTTCTTTTAAAAATGATTTTCTGAAAAAAGATTGATTAGCACGAATGATCAGACTAACAGAGGTTATGGGTGATCACCGCTTTATTGTTCTTTTGGGAAAAGCCAATGCCACCAATGACTAGACGAACAAAGGTTCTGATTAGCCACTAGCAACAATGGGTTTGAAAATAATTCTTTTCGTTTGTTTTATGAAAATGACTTTTGTTTATTGCGCTTGACGAGAACGAGACTCGCTCCTCACGTATCCCAAATGGGAATCAAAGCGGCGTAGTTCTAGCTTGAAGATGAAAATGTTTTGAAATGGTTGTAGAAAGGAAGAGCTTTCATAATGATTAAGCAAGCAAAAGCTTTGAGTGATCATTACTAATAACTCTTGATAGCGTTCATGACAATCAAACAAGCCAAGTCTTTGGGTGATAGTCACTAATAACTTGCGTTAATTGGAAAATAGTTTGAAAGATATTGTGGGAAAAGGGTGAAATTATTATCGCATCAAGTAATCATGCACATGTCGCACATCAACTAAGACTAAACATGCCGATATGATCAAAGAATTAATTGTCAAGGATGCAAGGTGAATTCCTCAAAACAAAAGTGTGTGTGTGTGAGAGAAGTGCATTTACCCTAATGACTCTACGCTACAACAGCATGCGAGCTTACGTCTTCATTAGGAGGTCATACACGTTGAGGAGCGGCACACGCTTAAGTCAAGACAATTTAAGTAGCATCGAAAACAAGTAAATAATTGATTATAGGCATAGAATGATCTTAGTTAAATTAATGACATGTGAGCAACGATTTATTAATTACATGAACTAAGAGAAATTGCATAAAGGCCTAAGTAAGTCTATCCTTTGCAATACCTCACGAACCCTAAACCCTAAAACATACAATCTCATTTGTTATTCACCAAGAAATTAAAAGGGGAAGGTTGAATCACATAGAGCAAACCTCTCACTTTGAGAAAAGTACACTAGGCACTAGTGAGAATCAACTCGCCTATCATCAACAACTAAAATAATATTTAACACAAAAATGAAATACTAGCAACAATATTAAACATCAGTAAGCAAAGAACGACGATAAAATCAACTTGAAAATATTCTTAATCATAAGTATGTGAACCAAACGAAACATAGGTCCACATTTTATTAAAAAACACAAGCTGTAATCAAAAGTATGGGGGTGTTATTAGCAAACAAATGTCAAAAAAAAAAAAACTTAAAAGAGAAGAAAAAAAAAAAAAAAGCCCATACGGGTTGTGAATCAACAGCAACAAATAAAACAAAAAACAAAAATAACTAAGCTTAAACGTCCCATTTCATTCACGCAGAAGAGGAAAAACGGATCTGAGAGAGAAGAGAGAGAGAGAGAGAGAGAGAGAGAGAGAGACGCGAACCAGAGAAGGAGAAAGGAAGAGAGAACGCCGCGCGAGAGAAAGAGAGAGAGGCGGACGGAGAAGAGAGGGCGGCCGCCGCGCGTTCTCGGTGGTGGCGGTGGCGAGACGGCACGGCGGTGGTTCTGATGGTGTAGTGGTGCGCGAAGGGTGACAGAGGTCCAAGGAGGGCGTGGTGGTGTTTATGTGGAAGGAAAGGTGGTGGTCTTTGGTGGTGGTGAGGTGGTTGTCGTGTTGAAGATGAAGGAGAGCTTGTGTTGCTGTGTTCTGTTTTGCGTATAGGTTGCTGTGTTCTGTTTGATGTTTATTTTTTTTTGTTTTCAATGTCCCTCCTCTTCATCTTTGGTCAAGGTGTGTTAACCGAGAAGGATGAGGTGGGTGGGGTGTTTGCACAGTGCAATGGTGAAGAGGAATGGTGAAGGCTTAGTATATGTGTCTTTGAGTTTTTCTTTGAGTTTTTGCTCGTTGTTCTCCCTCCTTCTCACTATTCACTCTATTTATAGTCCAACAATTGTGGTGTAAGTGTGGGTGAGATCTGAGGGGATTATTGCTTGAGGAGACCAAATGGTTATGGGATAGCGAGAGACATGGTGGATCAAAGAAGAGGTGAGTTGACATGTTGCCAAAAATGTGAAAAACCAAGGAGACAACATAAAAGAGTTTGAGCATGTAGCTCAAAATGCCTTCTCGCAACAACCAACAACAACGCGACAACGCTCTATTAATTTTTTTGTTTGACCTTTTCTCCTTTTTTTTTTTTTTTGATGTGTAACATGTAATTTTGTAGTGTAATAAAAAAAGATTTAGACAAGCATAATTATTTGATCAGTATAGAGATAACAATTAATAAGATAAACCCGCGTGCACGACGAAACACGAGTGCGTGCGTACGACAATAATCACAACGCGCACACGATTAGAAACGACACGCACACGTGATGAGAATTTGAAACCTACACAATGAGACACGTATTTTGGGGTTTTCTAGAAACGAGAAAAAAATGCTCGTTAAAATTGAGTGTTTACAAAGATACAATTTTTTTTGATTTTCAACTAGTCGGACAAAATTGGGGTATGACAGCTGCCCCTCTTTATTTGGATTTTGACAAGGAATATGAATTGGCTGAAACATATTCCAAGGCAAAATAGAAATAAAGAACTCAAAAATTATACCAATTTTGTCCACTTGGGGAAATCAATTTTCTTTTGAATGGATGTCACCGACGCCAACAAAAAAAGCAAAAGTAAGCTTGGTACCACCCTCGATGGTGGCGGCGATAAAGACAAATGGAAATCAATTGGCGCTAGCCCTCGTGCAAAAAACAAGAAATAAAGCGAAGAAAGATGGTATCGACCTCTGGTAGGCCGACAATGGCGGGCAGAAATAAATTGGTACCAACCCTCGGTGAGGCCAAAGCGGAGAAATGAATTGGAGCTAGCCCTCGAGCGCAAAAAAAACAAGAAGTAAAGCAGTAAAGATGGTATTGACCTCTGGTAAGCCGACACTGGCAGGAAATAAAGAAAGTGATAAAGAATGCAGAAAGAAGGAGCGCTTGTGGCTCACGAAGGAACACTTGGGTTACGAAGGAGCACTTGTGGCTCTGAAGAGCACTTGCTCTCTGAAGGTGGCTTTGCTCGGCGGCACGAGGTTCAATATCAAGTTGTGGGACTGATCGTTTTACCTTGATGGACTTACGCTATGCTTTATACTGACACAGCTAGTCTGAAGGACACAAAGTCTGGGGGGCCGATCCGTCATGCTCAGTGATGACTTGGCGAAATGAAGGTCGAGTTCAAAGTCGCCGCTTGGGTGTTGATTTGAACGGGCCAAGGACCTTAGGTCGGCGATTAAATCGGTGCTTGCTCGATAACGACGGGATCCGAAGGGGCGCGTTGGTCTGAAGGGACACGTGGGTCTGAAGGGATTCGCAAATCTGTTGATTGATCGATTGAGATGGCCAATCTTTGGCGTATTGAATTGAGGTACTGCATCGTCGGTTGATGCAAGGATGGTGCATGAAGCATGGGTGCATGTTATGCAAAGGCATGTTATACAGAGCATGTTATGCGAGTGCATGCAATGCTATGATTTTGGTGTAATGATGCATGTGGCGGAACACTCTTGAGGTTTTCCTTTTGATTTGATTTTTCTCGATCGACTTTCTTTTTACGATCATCTGTTTTTCATTTGCTCTTTTGCTCTTTTGGCTTTTTCTTTTCTTGATTCGACCAACCCGTGACACAACCGTGGGCAGATTAGGATTGTGGTGGCGTATGAGCCAAGTGCGATTTTGCTTTATAATTTTGCCATTTGAGAATGATTACGAGCATAATTGTTCGCCATGAACTTAATTTGCTTTGAAAAGTTGTTTCCTTTCCATGACTTCTAGAAATTTCGCAATGATTGTGATGCTTTATGATTTATGCACATGTTTCTGGATCAATGTCACCATCATCATAAAACGCTTATTTTGAGCGTAAAAAGCGGAAATAGAAAAACAAACAGGATATGAGAAAGAGTGAACTTTATTGATGTAAAAGTCGGTCGTACAGAAAGTTACGCCGACTGTTCAATACATTTGAAAGTTTAAACTACAAAAAGACACGAAAAAGAGAGAAGCTAATTTATTTGTCCATCTCTGGGGGCAATGCCAACCATTATTTCCATGACTTTGACCACCCTCTTATCCAGACTTTCGGGGTGTTGTATGCCTTTGTCTACTTTTCATGCCCAAGCTTCCTGACCCTAATTTTTGCCTGGATCGCCCTTTGCGGGTTTTCAATCCACCGGGTCGCTCTGATTTTGCCTAGGCCGCCCTTTCGGGTTTTCAACCTAGCGAGCTATTTTTACTTGGCTTATCTTTCTCTTTTTCGCCGATTTCTTTCGGGCATAATACTTCTTCACCGATCGAGTTAACTGGGTTCCTCGGATCTTCGCCGTCCATATTTGTGAGTATCGCGCTCCTCCGAAAAGGCTTTCTTGACTATATATGGGCCGTCATAGGTGGGAGTCCATTTTCCACGGGATCACTTTGAATAGGCGGGATCTTCTTGAGCACTAGGTCTCCTCGTTGAATTCTCGGGGACGAACCTTCTTGTCGAAAGGTTTTTCATCCTTTCTTTGGTATATAGCCGCCCATGACACAAGGTCGTGATTCTCTTCTCCTCAATGAGATTTAGTTGATCTAGGCGAGCTTGTACCCACTCTGCTTCCTCCAACTTAGTTTCCATTAGTACCGCGAGGAGAGGGTATTTCAACCTCGATAGGAGCACCGCTTCGACCCATACACCAAAGAGAAGGGGTTGCCCGATCGATGTGCGTGTCGAGGTGCGATAGCCATGCAACGCAAAAAGGAAGCATTTCATGCCAATCCTTGTAGGTTACCACCATCTTTTGGACAATCTTCTTGATGTTCTTGTTGGTCGCTTCCGATTGCCCATTCATCTTCGGACGATGCGAGGGATGAATTGTGATCTTGAAACTTGAACTTCGAGCACGTGTCCTTCATCATTCTCATTGCTTCAAGTTGCTGCCATTATCGGTGATAATCTTGTCGGGAAGACCGTAACGGCAGATCGATCTTTCTTGACAAACTTGGCAACCATCGAATCGGTTATACTTGAATAGGAGGCGACTTCAACCCACTTTGTGAAATAGTCAATGGCGACCAAGATGAAACGATGCCCATTTGATGCTTTAGGTTCAATTGGACCTATGACGTCCATGCCCCACATTGAGAACGGCCAAGACGCAATCAAGACATTCAATTTAGCGAGCGGTACATGAATGTGATCGGCATAGATCCGCACTTGTGGCACTTCCTCCACTAAATGTAATCAATCCGACTCCATTTGCAACCGTAATAGCCGACTCTCAAAATCTTTCTAGCCATAGTGTGTCCATCGGAGTGGGTTCCAAACGAACCTTCATGCACATCTCTCATGATTCTTTCGGCTTCTTTCTTTGGCAACACACCTCGGGACATATCATAGTTTCTTTTGTAGAGAACTTCACCACTCAAGAAGAAATTCCTTGACAATCTTACGAGAGTTCTCTTGTCATTCTCTCGATGCCCGGTGGGTATTCCCGATTAGTGATGTCTTGTTTGATATCATGATACCATGGCTTGTCATCGACTCTTCATCTATTGTTTGTGCGATAATGATGCGCAGTAGGCTCGGTCTTTGAATTACGATATTGGTCAAACTCTTGTCACAGCGATAACCTTGAACATGGAAGACAAGTGTTGCCAATGCATCGGCCAACTGGTTTTCGTCTCGAGGGATATGCTTAAAGTTGATTTCGTCGAAAGACTCCATCAACTCTTGCACATAATCACAATAAGGAATCAGTTTGGGATCTCTGGTCTCCCAATCGCCTCTTACTTGGTGAATAACCAAGGCTGAATCCCCATACACATCTAGCCTTTTAACTTTCCATTCTAGAAATTTTGCTTGAATACCCAAAATGCATGCTTCATACTCTGCTATGTTGTTTGTGACATAGAAGCTTAGTCTTGCAGTGACAGGAATGAAGCGGTTGTCAGGAGATATCAACACAGCTCCTGCCCCATGTCCCCATACATTGGACGCACCATCGAATATCATTCTCCACCTTTCACTTTCTTGGGACTTCCCCTCATCGAACAGTGCCATGATATCTTCATCAGGAAAATCATGCCGCATTGGTTGGTAGTCTGGAATCGGTGACATGCTAAGTAGTACTCGGCAAGTGCACCGCCTTGATCGCTTCTGCGTGACATACGGGGATATCATATTACGATAATAACATCTCGCCAAATGAGCGATCCGTCCTGTGAGTGCTGGCTTTTCAAAAATGTACTTGATTGGATCCATTTTAGATACCAACCAGGTTGTATGACTCAACATGTACTGCCTTAAACGATGAGCGGCCCATGCTAAAGCACAACACGTCTTTTCTAGCATTGAATATCTCGTCTCACAATCAGTGAATTTTTTACTCAAGTAGTATATAGCATGCTCTTTCTTTCCCGATTCATCATGCTGCCCCAGCACACATCCCATCGAATTGTCCAACACGGTTAGATATAGGATAAGTGGTCTTCCGGACACCGCGGCATCGAGTGGTGGGTTCTCGAAGATAATCTTTAATCCTTTCAAAGGCTCTTTGGCAATCATCGCTCCACACTAGTTTTTGGTTCTTGCATAACAGCTTAAAGAGAGGTTCGCAGGTGTCGGTTAATTGGGATATGAACCTTGAGATGTAGTTCAGTCTCCCAAGGAAACCACGGACCTCTTTTTCAGTCTTTGGTGCTGGCATTTCAAGGATTGCTTTGACTTTATCTGGATCGACCTCTATCCCTTTCTGACTGACGATAAATGCCAGTAACTTTCCGGATCTCACACCGAAGGTGCATTTTGCTGGGTTTAATCTGAGCTTGAACTTCCGTAGGCGTTCAAGAGTTTTTGCAGATTAACAATGTGCCCTCATCGATCTTGGATTTTGCAATCATATCATCTACATACACCTCAATTTCCTTGTGCATCATGTCGTGGAATAATGTCACCATTGCCCTCTGATAAGTCGCACCAGCATTCTTGAGTCCAAAAGGCATCACTTTGTAGCGAACGCTCCCGAGAGTTATGAAGGTGGTTTTCTCCATATCTTCCGGAGCCATTTTTATCCGATTGTACCACTCGAATATCCATCCATGAAGGAGAATAGAGAATGTTGGGTTTGTCTTCGTCTACCGAATATCAATATGGGGCGAGAGGAAGTCATCTTTAGGGCTAGCTCTGCATTGGATCCTCATGTCGACACACATCCCGACCTTGCCATCTTTTTTCGAACAGGGGGCGATATTTGCTACCCATTGTGGATATTTGGCCACCTTTAGAAACCCCGCATCAAACTGCTTTTTACCTCGTCCCCGATTTTCAATGACATCTCGTGTTTCATTCTTCTCAATTTCTGTTTGACCGGTGGACACCCTGGCTTCACTGGCAACTGTGTTCGACAATGTCGGTATCTAGCCCTGGCATATCTTTGTATGACCACGCAAAGACATCAGCGTAATTATGCAAGAGTTGGATGAGCCTTTTGCGTTCACTATCTTCCATGGCGCATCTGACCTTAACCTCTCTTTTATCCTCTTACTGCACCCAAGTTGATTATCTCAATCGACTCTCCATGAGGCTGAATGATCTTTTCTTCCTGCTCTATTAGTCTCATCAATTCCGGAGGAGTTTCCCAGCCTTCCTCAACATCCCCTTCAGTTTGGTTAATTGGGTGATCAAAGTCATAATAGGAATCATTGACACTTTATTATTTTGAGAGATAATTACTTTTGATCCGCATTCGTAGAAGCGAGAAAGTAGAATGAAAAGCGAAACAAACAAAATAAAGCGCAAGAAAAGAAAAGATAAATGAAGAAAAAGAGATTTTATTGATGGAATTCAAAACAAGTGTTTTTATTGATGATGGTGTCATGAAAATAAAAACATGCATGCCCTAACAAACTATCCTCGAGGCCTTGGCGAGCCAAAGGAGTGCATTACAATCATTACTTTGAACTAAAAGTGATGGGCAAGTCGACAACTTCCCAATTTTTGAGCTCTTCTTTAGCAAGGCAACGGCGGACTAAGCCGGTCTTTGCCTCTTCATCCTCTAAACCATCCTCAACAAAGAGCATTTGATGCGGGTCTAGTAACCTGCACTCTTGAAGCTCGACGGATGTCACGGATGGGGATCCTCTTTGGCCAGTGGGTCCCGGCCTCCCAGCTTGGCCAACCACCCACCTCTTCTCTCTTGACCAACTTCTTCCTTTCAAACTCACTTGGGTGGTATCCCAACCCATAACGACCCTTGTTTTCTTTCACCGGGCGGGGCGAATTCCTTGTCCTACTTTTCCCAAACCACGTCCCGGCTGGTATCCCGACCCATCATGATCCTTGCAACCATCTCTTCATCTTTCGACAACTTTATCACAAGGCGACGGCAACTCACTCCCTCCAAACACAGCATTGGCAATCTCGAGAGATTGAAAAGAAGTTTCCAGGGACTCTTCGGCTGCTTCCACATAGCGGAAAGGCGAAGGTTTGTTAACTAACATCTCTTCCTCTCCGAACACTACCACAATTTTATCATCGACCACAAACTTGACTCTCTGATGCAAAGAGGAAGGAACGGCTCCCGCCATATGAATCCATGGCCTTCCGAGCAGACAGCTGTACGACGAGGAGATGTCCATGATTTGAAAGTTAACACAGAATGTCTCAGGACCTATCTGAATGGGGAACTCCATCTCCCCTATTACCTCTTTCTTTGATCCATCAAACGCCCTCACCAATGTCGAGCTAGGCTTCATGAAAGAGCAATCCACATCCAACTTGCTCACAGTGGACCTTGGCATCACGTTTAGAGAAGAACCATTATCAATCAGAACACGAGCTAGCACGAAATCCCCACATTTAACAGAGATGTGTAGGGCTTGGTTGTGTTTCCTTCCTTCTGGGGGAAGCTCGTCATCAGCAAAAGTCACATGGTTTGCAGCCACGATATTCCCGACTATTTCATCAAATTGGCCCACGGAAATATTCTGAGAAACATGAGCCCCATTCAGTACTTTCATCAGGGCAGTTCGATGCGCTTCTGAACTTAGCAATAATGACAACATTGAAATCTTTGCTGGGGTCTGATTCATCTGGTCAACCACCTTATAGTCACTTTGCCTTACAATTTTTAGGAACTCATCAATTTCTTGTTCTGCCCCTTTCTTTTTTTGAGCATTCTCCGCTTCTTTATCCTTCCCTTACGAGCCCCTGTCTTGATTTCTTTGGATGATTCACCCCAAGCGAACTTCGGGGGCATATATCTGACCACTCCTTGTAATTCCACTTGCCCCGGTTATATTGGTAACAACAGAGGTGTTTGGAGAACTCTCTTCTTGAGGCAGGGTATTGTATTTCCATGGCACTGCACTGTCCTTCTCATATGGGAATGGAGCAGGAATCTCAATAACCACTGGCTGAGGCTTGACCTGGGCTGGTTTTGGATTGTACAATATCTCAATTGGCTTCCTAGCCTCTTTACCATAATTAGACTGCAACATCAACACACTTTCTTCCTTTTCAACCACTCCCACTCGAACCACATAACGATCCATCAAGTCTTGCAAAACTGGCTTGAAAACTTCGCAAGCGCCTACACATGAAGGATCAGCACATACACAGCCTTTCTTGATAACACCACAACGGCATAGCTCAGCATGTATATTTTCAAGAGGGTGCGGATACACTTAACATCTTTTATCATTATCTGTCATCCCACGAATCTTCTCTCGCATTAGCGGATGGCATCCCATGTCCCTAAGCAGGTTTGTAGTTGTGCTTGGACCATTCTGCTTGAAAGAGAGCCAGTTGGCGTCAATCAAATCCTGGACTACATGTTTGAAAGCCTTGCAATCTTCTACCGTGTGACCGACCCCTCCATTATGAAAGTTACAGGTAGCATTAGCATTGTATCCCCTAGGAAAGGGAGGTTGCATAGGCTTCATGGGACGAGTATTGACCAAATTCTTTGAGACAAGGTGATTGAATGTACTTCAAGATAGGTGATTGGAATCGGATCAAAACTAGCACGCCTCTTCTCACGATAGTTACGGGCTTTGTGACTGAATTAGTTTCTTGTGGTTGAGTGGAAATGAAAATGGCACCGCTTGTTGTGGAGAGTCGAAGACGGGCCTCCCCTGCGCATAATAACATTGGTTTCCCTTCCTTCTTCTTGGGGAAGTTGGAAAAGGGTTTCTTTTGTCCACTAGAATTGTTAAAACCTCCAGCAATCTTTCCGCTGCGCAATCCGTGCTCCAATCGTTCTCCAATGACAACCATATCTGAGAAACTGGATGAAACACTCCCCACCAACCTATCATAATACAGCCCTGGAAGAGTCTCCATAAACATGTACACCATCTCTTTTTCATCAATGGCGGCTTCACCCTGAGCAGCTATGCTCCTCCACTTTTGAGCGTATTCTTTGAATGATTCTCTATCTCCTTTACTCATGTCTTTATGAATCGAGACCGGTCGGGAGCGAGGTCCATGTTATACTGGTATTGTTTCAGGAATGCTTCAGAGAGATCCTTCCAACTATGAATGTCGGAGGATTGTAATCGCATATACCAATCTAACGATGCCCCGATCGATCGTTTCGAAATAGTGAATGAGCACCTTGTCATCATGAGCATAAGCGGCCATTTTTTTAACATACATCGTCAAATGGCTAGATGGACACCCGGTGCCGCGATATTTATCAAAGTCAGGTGCTTTGAATTTAGGAGGATGACGACATCCGGGACAAGGCACAAATCTCGGGCATCCTTGGCTCTAGTACCCGATCCTTCCATAGCTCTTAAACGCTCTTCAAGCAAGTGATACCGATCCCTATCTTTGAGTGTTCTCAAACAAATGACCTTGTGGATAGCTCCCAGGTCGTGATAATAACCCCATATCGAGCGGGGTTTCCCATATGATGGACAACATTTTGAGGATTTACTGAACTCCCAAAGTAGGACTAGGTGAACTTCTTGGCGACAATACCGGGATTATTAGGAGTATGAATTTGTGGTCCAATAGCAGCTCCACTAGGTATAACCATGGCGAGTTGACTCGACCCCACGAGAATAGCTTCAGCGAATGGACACATAACCCATTGGCATCCCCGGGGATATGCACGTGCATTCGGTGATTCTCGCCCGCTCACCCACGGAGAATGGGCAAAGTGGTGACCCTCGGTCCGGGAGGAGTGTGAGTAGTTGTAACTTCACGGTCACCGAGGAGAAACGAAAGTAACAACCCGCCGGGATTCATAACGATGGCAGCCCCAGCGGCGGCCCCACCCCTCAGATTTTGTAGCATACTCATTACTTCGACCATCTGCGCTTCCATAGCCTGAACTTTGGTCTTCAAAGCCTGATTCTCTTGAGCCAGCTGCTCAGGGTTAAGAATCTCCACACCTAACTCATCTTGACCGGGCGGTCCTCAATATCGAAATCGATTGCTAGCCATCAATCTTGCTTGTAGACGAGTGCAGTATCGGTGTTGGCGAACCAGCTTGCCTTTCTTTTCTGTTGGTAGAGCATTTTTATGAGTACAAGTATGAATGTGTAAATGAATGCAGTGCATATGCACATGACTTTATTATTATTATTTATTTTTGTGTTTTAGCGCCGGGGATCGTGAGATAACTCGCCCTTGTCATAGGCAAATACCGAAAAAATTTAAGATCGTGACGAGAATTGGGATCAACAAGCGATATGAGCATACTCCATTCGAGTTTTAAACCATTCATGAGAAAGAAAAAGAGTACAATACCATTAAGAGTGCAATACAGTATCTCTCAAAGAAAAATACAATGCTCTTAGAAAATTACAATATTCCAAAGAAAAATTACAACTTCCTAGAGAACATTCTAAAAAAGAAAATTACAATACTGTTTGAAATCTAGTAACATATTGCCTTCAACTCCTCTTTCTTTTCTCTTTCTTTGCTTGCAGCGAGCTCCCTCGACCTTTTCCATGAGCTCCTCGGTCGGGGCCTTGCGAGTTTACAAACTCATACACATGTACCGGGGTATTGAAAGGAAGCATTTCACCCTCTCACCCTCCTTAGCCTCCTAGGGACATCCTTACAGCCTTGATTAGCTAGCCATGCCAACCTTGAAAATTTACCTCTCCAAAGTCGGACCTCATCTCTTAGCTCTTTAACAATCTCTTGCTCTTCTATCTTGCCAATTAGTGCTAGGAAACGCTGCTCCCATGTTGGCTCTCCGCTTGCACACGCCTATAAGACTCTCCTAGGTCCCGCAGATTCCTTTCCAGTTCATCCGACCTTCCTTGCTCCCACCTCAAGCATTTCTTGATATTCCCGAGAACATTCCCAATGGAATTTCTTTCTTGTTCAAGACTCCTCACTGACTTTTCAACTCCACCACCAAGTGAGGTTCTTGTTTGGGCTCGATCGCCACAATCTTCCATTCTTTGGCTTCTTCAAGGGCCTTTCTTGTTTTCTCGCTTGTATCTTTGGAGTTCATCTCTAGCCCCTTAGGTATTTCTCGAGCTTCCAGGTTTACTCTTCTCTTTCCGCCTTGAGTCGCTTGACACTCTCCTCAACAGCTATCATCTTAATCTCATTCTCTTCCTCTAACTTCCTTTTTGTAGGGTTATTTTCTCCAACTCGCTTGCAACACCCTTTTTCTTCCTCTCGCTTTTGCTAAGGCGATTTAACCTCATTCAACTCCTCGGGGTAGGAAGGCGAGGCTCGGCATCTCTTTCTCGATTGGTAGTGCCTCTCTGGGAAGGTGGGCGAGCACTTTGAATCCTTTCATGCAACCATTGGTAAAAAGTGACATCACCGACCTTTTCATGAGCTCATCTTTATCTTTACGGACCACGCCTCCCATGCCCTTGAGATTTTTCGAAGTAAACCCTTGTTCTTTGGATCTCCTATGTCAAGGAAAATGGGAGCCAACATGTCTCCAGTAGGCATATTCCTCATAGGGTACCCAAGTTGTCGGATAATCAAGGAAGGATTATAGTTGATGCAGCCTTGAGTCCCCATTAGGGGCACATTCTGAAAGTCTCCACACCAAACACAACGGAGGGTCTGTTTCTTCCAACATGAATGAGTGTACCAAATGGACCTTGAGGGCATTGAGACTCCCTAAGGTGTGCACCCACTCCTGAGCACTTTTGACCTCTACCTCACAACTCAAAGCGTAACCCAACAGATCTGTAGCTTGCCCCTTGTGAGCAATGACATGGTTGAGGAACCAAGCATATAGTACATGAAGAGAGCAGGCAATCTTCTTTTTCCCCAACACCCGATGATGAGTAAAGGAGTAGTAAGTGTCTGCGAGGACGGCTGGTACTGGGTTGATTGGATTATCCTTGTTTATGAAGGCTAAGAACACCCCAATGGCAGTCTCATCAATGAACTTCTCAACTTGTGGGAAAAGGACAATCCCGAAAATGGTTAGGGCCAGTAACTGCTTGAAGGGACCCCATTTGTTAGCTCGAGCATAGGACCTCATTAAGTCTTCAAAATAACTCAGTGGAAACCCCATTATACGGTTCTTCTTCTCTTTTCGGAGCTCTAACTCCCCCACTCCAACTTGCAATAGCAAAGAGAGTCTTTTATCTGAATATTGATGCCCCTGGCACTGATAGGGCGTCGCCTCCGACCTAGAGAAACCCAAAATTTGCTCATACTCCTCTAAAGTTGGTGAGAGTTGGAAATCCTTGAAGATGAAACAGCGGATATCCGGATCATAGAACTGACTGAGGGCTTTCACAGCATTTTCTTGAAGATCCAATTGTAGCAACCGAAGAATATTCCCATAAGCCTTTTCAAACATCCCACGCTCATCCGGCCCCATTAGAGAGGCGCACTCTGTCAAACTGGTCACATCTGCTTTCTTTACTACTGGAAATCTCGAATTTAGCATACCCTCGCTCCTTGATCCCATGTTATCTCGCTTTTCACGCCTATGACAAGATTCCAAGTTACTCCAAGATCACCGACAAATAATTTAGATGCATGAAGAATGCTACATGAAGTCCCTTTGTTTTTTTTTTTTTTTTAGAATTTTGCTTATGTAATGCATGATGTTATGATGCAAAGTGCGGATGATGAGGATGCTTTTTCATATTATTTACATAAAGAAAGATATTTACAGGTAGTGGTTTGAAAAATTTAGGGCAGTATACCCTATTGCCACCTCATATAGGTATTTATGAAAGAGGAGGAAAAATATATTCTTTTGTTTTTTTTTTTTTCGAAAATTGTTGAAGGAAAAGAACTAAGCTAGATGTAATAATGCTACACACAATTTTGGAAAAGCCCTTGTGACCTAAAAAGGGGTGAGACCTACGATCTAGGGCAATTTAAAGGGTAATCCTCCCATGTAGCTCTATTCACTCCTCACAAGGCCACGAGCCACAGTCCACTTTCACAAAATTCCCCAAATGCAAAAGAACTACTAGGTGTGAGGCATCATGAAAGAGCACAACTCTGGTTGAAACTTTCGCAGCCAAGTAGCCAAGCGGACAAAGGTCCCGATGGGCTCTCACTACTCTCGAATCCACTCTCCTAAGTTTTTGCAGACCTGGGTTATGGTCCCACTCAAAACATGTAATCACAAGGTATAAGTGTAGTGTGTGTTAAGGGCATTTTCCCTAGCACTACCCCACCTGAAATGAAAACCAGAGCAGTCCAGACAGTTGCAAGCAATAACATGTTTGTCTACCCTAGGGTTCAATATCAATCCAATATAAACTAGCCTAGGGTGCCAACAACATTACACTTCTTACCTTAAGAAAGGGAGCTGAGAAGAGGGGAACATGATAAGAGAGGGGGAAATGCATGAGCTTACCTTAAGAAAAGGGAGCGAAGAAGAAGGGATCATGGGGATTGGAAGAATGCATGGGCATAAGCAATAAAAGTACAGGAGTAGAAGAGGAGATAGGGAACAAACATAGAAGAAGACAAATGTATATGCCTACAATCAATGATAAGAAAGAAAGGAAAAAAGAATGAAGGCAAACAAGGCATTAGTCAAATCAACAATACATTAAACCACACACTTAATTAGTTAGGCTTGACCCTCGTCTTTTAAAAAAAGTCCCCAGTGGAGTCGCCAGCTGTTGCACCCCGAAAAATCCGATTTGGGTTTCTCGATGTACAACGTGGAAAAATTATGGAGCCGCCACCAATATTTTAATTTTAAGACCAAAACATTGAAAAAAGGTCTTTTGAACAAAGGCGGATGGTCTTTCGAAAACTAGAGATATGGGTTCGGGGGTCGATTACGTGCGGGGAAGGTGTTAGCACCCCACGCGTCCTCTCTACTGAGAGGGAACCTTTAATTAAGTGTGTGGTTTTAACGTTTGATTTGGAAAATACCTAGATTTGCCCATTTATTTCTTGTTTGAAGCGAATGGGAAAACTTAAAAAAAATTATTTTTGGCGCTTGACGAGAATTGGCTTCTCGCTCCTACGTATCTCCTAGTGCGATGGAGAATTCAAAGCTACGTAGTTCTCGTTGTCGTGAAAAGGTTTTTGTTTTTTTTATCTTGTTTAATGAGTTTTCGAAATAGGACGAGTATTCAGCGAATGACTAAACTAACAAAGGTTATGGGTAACCACCGCTAAGTACTCTTGAAAATGAGAGTCATCACCCATCGTCGATTTAACAAAGGTTACGATTGATCGTTAGTAGCGACTCGTTTTTATTTGTTCTTTTAAAAATGATTTTCTGAAAAAAGATTGATTAGCACGAATGATCAGACTAACAGAGGTTATGGGTGATCACCGCTTTATTGTTCTTTTGGGAAAAGCCAATGCCACCAATGACTAGACGAACAAAGGTTCTGATTAGCCACTAGCAACAATGGGTTTGAAAATAATTCTTTTCGTTTGTTTTATGAAAATGACTTTTGTTTATTGCGCTTGACGAGAACGAGACTCGCTCCTACGTATCCCAAATGGGAATCAAAGCGACGTAGTTCTAGCTTGAAGATGAAAATGTTTTGAAATGGTTGTAGAGAAAGGAAGAGCTTTCATAATGATTAAGCAAGCAAAAGCTTTGAGTGATCATTACTAATAACTCTTGATAGCGTTCATGACAATCAAACAAGCCAAGTCTTTGGGTGATAGTCACTAATAACTTGCGTTAATTGGAAAATAGTTTGAAAGATATTGTGGGAAAAGGGTGAAATTATTATCGCATCAAGTAATCATGCACATGTCGCACATCAACTAAGACTAAACATGCCGATATGATCAAAGAATTAATTGTCAAGGATGCAAGGTGAATTCCTCAAAACAAAAGTGTGTGTGTGTGAGGAGAAGTGCATTTACCCTAATGACTCTACGCTACAACAGGCATGCAGGCTTACGTCTTCATTAGGAGGTCATACACGTTGAGGGAACGGCACACAGTTAAGTCAAGACAATTTAAGTAGCATCGAAAACAAGTAAATAATTGATTATAGGCATAGAATGATCTTAGTTAAATTAATGACATGTGAGCAACGATTTATTAATTACATGAACTAAGAGAAATTGCATAAAGGCCTAAGTAAGTCTATCCTTTGCAATACCTCACGAACCCTAAACCCTAAAACATACAATCTCATTTGTTATTCACCAAGAAATTAAAAGGGGAAGGTTGAATCACATAGAGCAAACCTCTCACTTTGAGAAAAGTACACTAGGCACTAGTGAGAATCAACTCGCCTATCATCAACAACTAAAATAATATTTAACACAAAAATGAAATACTAGCAACAATATTAAACATCGGTAAAAGAAAAACGACGATAAAATCAACTTGAAAATATTCTTAATCATAAGTATGTGAACCAAACGAAACATAGGTCCACATTTTATTAAAAAACACAAGCTGTAATCAAAAGTATGGGGGTGTTATTAGCAAACAAATGTCAAAAAAAAAAAAACTTAAAAGAGAAGAAAAAAAAAAAGCCCCCATACAGTTGTGTGAATCAACAAAGAACAAATAAAACAAAAACAAAAATAACTAAGCTTAAACGTCCCATTTCATTCACGCAGAAGAGGAAAAACGGATCTGAGAGAGAGAGAGAGAGAGAGAGAGAGAGAGAGAGAGAGAGAGAGACGCGAACCAGAGAAGGAGAAAGGAAGAGAGAACGCCGCGCGAGAGAAAGAGAGAGAGGCGGACCAGAGAAGAGAGGACGACGCCGGCAACGTTCTCGGTGGTGGCGGTGACGGAGACGACGACGGTGGTTCTGATGGTGTAGTGGTGCGCGAAGGGTGACAGAGGTCCAGGGAGGGCGTGGTGGTGTTTATGTGGAAGGAAAGGTGGTGGTCTTTGGTGGTGGTGAGGTGGTTGTCGTGTTGAAGATGAAGGAGAGCTTGTGTTGCTGTGTTCTGTTTTGCGTATAGGTTGCTGTGTTCTGTTTGATGTTTATTTTTTTTTGTTTTCAATGTCCCCTCCTCTTCATCTTTGGCTGAAGGTGTGTTAACTGAGAAGGATGAGGTGGGTGGGGTGTTTGCACAGGTGCAATGGTGAAGAGGGAATGGTGAAGGCTTAGTATATGTGTGCTTTGAGTTTTTTTTGAGTTTTTTGCTCGTTGTTCTCCCTCCCTTCTCACTATTCACTCTATTTATAGTCCAACAATTGTGGTGTAAGTGTGGGTGAGATCTGAGGGATTATTGCTTGAGGAGACCAAATTGGTTATGGGATAGCAGAGACATGGTGGATCAAAGAAGAGGTGAGTGACATGTTGCCAAAAATGTGAAAAACCAAGGAGACAACATAAAAGAGTTTGAGCATGTAGCTCAAAATGCCTTCTCGCAAACAACCAACAAAAGCAAAGAACGCGTCTCTATTAATTTTTTTGTTTGACCTTTTCTCCTTTTTTTTTTTTTGATGTGTAACATGTAATTTTGTAGTGTAATAAAAAAAGATTTAGACAAGCTTAATTATTTGATCAGATAGAGATAACAATTAATAAGATAAACCCGCGTGCACGATTTAAACACGAGTGCGTGCGTACGACAAGAATCACAACACGCACACGATTAGAAACGACACGCACACGTGATGAGAATTTGAAACCTACACAATGAGACACGTATTTTGGGGTTTTCTAGAAACGAGAAAAAAAATGCTCGTTAAAATTGAGTGTTTACAAAGATACAATTTTTTTTTGATTTTCAACTAGTCGGACAAAATTGGGGTATGACAATCTTCTCTTATCAAATTTTCTTCATTGTTCCAACTCTACTCAACACTTATTTTTGAAAGTTTCTTTACATAATGAAAGTCACAAAGTAATCGAATTTTCATAAATTATTCCATACAAATATTATGCTCAAAGTTTAGAGCACTATGCTAAGCGTCCCATTCCACTTAACATAGCTTTCCGGGTAGTCTCATCTTTTAACGGGTCAAGAGCACCCTTTGAGTTTTTTCGAAAACACTTCAATTGATAATAGCAGGTTACTCAAATGCTATCATTACTAAATTTACTTTCATCGCTGATCAACCACACTTTAATTCACTTTCTACCTTTTCTCATTCTAATGCCTAAGATTTCCTTTTTTCGAAATAAGAGTGCGTTTTTCTAAATATAGTCAACTCCGAATATCCATTGGAGAAGTTCGGGTTTTCACAAAATTAAACGCTTTCTCGTAAATCATTTTTTTTTAATAATGTCTAAGTTATTCATTTCCTTTTAATGTTACTTTATCCAATTAACTCTCAAAATATTTGTTTTTCATTTCAAAAATTTCACGTGATTTATTTCTACCATTATCATGGTCACATCCTTGACGCATCTACAATTTTCCTTTAAGTTCAATCAACCCAGTTACAACTCACGAGTCATAACGATAGTTATGCCTTCAAACTTTAACAAATCAACACAATAACCAAACACATTAATTGCATTCTCAGAAATCAATGCACATCATTAACTCAACCAATCAGATAATACTACTAACACATATTACACAATTCAATTCAAATCAAACAATCAAGACAATTAAGCAAACAACATGGAAAGCTAAAACTCAGAGATCCCCTTACATACACCTCATTTTGATTTGATTCTTTATTTTCTGAAAACTAGCTAGACTAATTTTGCTATTGTTTTAGTACAAATTTTGGTTATTGTGTTGATTTGTTAAAGTGCTGAAGGCATAACTATCGTTATGACCTGTGAGTTGTAAACTGGGTTGATTGAACTTAAAGGAAAATTGCAGATGCGTCAAGGATGTGACCATGATAATGGTAGAAATAAATCACGTGAAATTTTTGAAATGAAAAACAGTATTTTGAGAGTTAATTGGATAAAGTAACATTAAAAGGAAATGAATAACTTAGACATTATTAAAAAAATGATTTACGAGAAAGCGTTAATTTTGTGAAAACCCAACTTCTCCAATGGATATTCGAGTTGACTATATTTAGAAAAACACACTCTTATTTCGACTAATAGTTTATTATTAAAAAGCATAATCGTACATCAAATACGAAAGACAACAAATACGAAAGATGTAACACCCGAATTTTGTAGATTCGTTTATTATATTATTAAATATATTAGTAATGTGATTTGCAAGTCTTCATTATATTTTATGCAAATAATTAAGTTAATTGATAGTGTCAACTTACACTATTTGTTAATCAAAATGAGGTGTATGTTAACAAGAATCGTAAAAACACTTAACATACGCATTTTAGGTTTTAGAGCAAAATAAGATTCTTTCAGTCAAACTTTTTCTCCTAATGTTTCTTTCCAAAACTTCAAAGCTTCAACTTAAACTCTTACAAAATAGATATTTTTACTCAAAATCATTAGAACATATTAAAAATTGCAAAAATATTTCCTTTCCATCATCGATATCATTTTTTTATCATGATCAAAATATTATATTAACTAAACGAAAAACTTTAGGAGTCTAATTTAAAAGTTACTAAACTCAACTTTTTCAAAGATCTCGTTTTCTATCTTGCAATTAGCAACTTCTTAACAAAAATCAAATAATTTCCCCTTCCCTTTTTCACTACAAGCTACGGTTTTGGCTTAAAAAAAATTAGAGGTTTAATTTACAACTTTCTTCCAAAGTGATTTTACAAAGGGAAGAAAGGATAAAAAAAACTTGATTAAAAGTTTGTAATCAACTCCAACAAAACATTCAACTTAAACTCAAGAAAAATAGGGAGAGAAGTGAAAATATTTCTCACCGAAATTAGAGAGAGACCATGATTTTGATAGAAGAGAAAGGAAGAGATTATTTGTAGATGATTCTCCCAAAATGCTCCTTTACGATCCACCCAAGTTTCCATTTTCTAAAAGATTGATATTGCTTCCTTCGATGATGAAAAAATAAGAGAAAATAAAAGTAGTGGAGAGGAGAGGAGAGGTGTTGGTCACGGTTTGGGAGAGGGAGGGGAGATGTAGACAAATTTGATCAAAATAGTGGAGTAAAAGGGAGAGTATGAGAGAGTGGAATGAGATGAAAATGTTGAGATTAAGTGGGGTTTGGGGTTCTGTCGATGGGTTTGTAAGGAAGTAGGAAAAAAATTAAACTTAAAAGACATTTAGAAATAATTGTAGCCAAGTAAAAATAGAGGAGAGAAGAAATAATGGAGAGAATGAGTGGTGGGGGAGGGTTGGGGGTTAGGAGGTAAATTTAAGATGTAAATAAATATCTAGATATTTGTAGTTATAATAATATAATAATACGGTTAAATGATACTAAGCGTTTCGGGGAATTAACACCCATTGGATGTTAAATAAATTATCCTAACAGTCTTTTAAAACCTTGACGTCGAATATTTTCAGATTCTGGTCACGGTTAGGGTTGTTAAGCGAGTAAATTTTGTCCGGTAGGTCCAAAACGCGTCCAAATTCCGGTGGAATTTTGGAACAGAATTTAAACCATGAGTTAATACAATATATTAGGTCCTAAAAGTAGTTTCATTTTGGTTTAACTCGCTACCGCGATCTATCGTTGAGAATATAGATAACAGGGTGTTGAAACAACTAACTACAAAGTAAACCAACAAAGCAGAAAATGTAACTTCAGAAATTTGAAGGGATGATAATATTTTTAGTTATAAAATCATTTATATTATTTTAAAATACTCAAAATAATATTTCTCAATAGAAATACAATTCTCGTTATATTACTATATACGACGTGAAATGGTTCAATGAAAATAAAAATTATTATTTTCAACCTGATTTTCATTTTAAATATACTCAATCAAAAACTTGTATCATTAATATAAGGTTGATCATGAATCAATATTTTGACTCTGATCCCGCATTTTCTACTATAATCAAATTAACAAATAGTGTAAGTTGGCACTATGAATTAACTTAATTATTTGCATAAAATATAATGAAGACTTGCAAATCACATTACTAATATATTTAATAATATAATAAACGAATCTACAAAATTCGGGGTGTTATTACTACCCTTCTAAAAAAAATTCGTCCTCGAAATTTGAAAACAAATAAGCAATTCAACTACTTAATGCCAGGATAGTTGTTTTCCATAATCACAATCACTACCTCTATCCCCATTGAACACTTAGTGGTAATTCTAGATACTCCTTAAATACTAAAGATCTAGTTTAATTGGCATTCCACAATCCAATTTAATCATATCATAAAATTGAGCCAACTTAAGATCATATCCCTACATGACTGTGTATTTTTTAACCATCTATAGTTAAATTTCATATCCTTACTATCTAAATCTTTAAGTATCAAACATCATACTTAATGTTTGAATAAAATGACCATTTTCCTTAAGTGTGTTGTCAAATCCTTATACGGATTATCTACCGATTCAAAAACCTAGAACCCCTAAGACTTCATCTTAAGTTGTATCTAAATCATCACTTAAAAATCATTTGTCATCAGAAATGTCTGCTCATCCTCTTATTATCACTCTATCTTTAATATATTGTCCTTAGTTTCCTTATACCTTTAGTATTAAGTCATTCTTACTATCCCTATTTTCTGGGTCTCCAAAAATACTTATTTCCAAATTCACTACTAATGGTTGTTCTTGAATCTAGTAATAACTCTTAATGTCTTGTTCTATGATCCAGCATGTCTAAAACATATACACTAAGTCTCACCGAAAAAAATACAACAATTCTTTTGGATCTATCAAACCAAGCAATACTGCCAAATCAATTTAAAGCTTTATCAATCAATCTTATCCTATTAATAAGATGTAAAACTGTTAAATGCATTCATAGAGTTTGATCATAAGCTTATTCTATATCTTGGCTATCTCCATAAAAACAAACATTTCAATGTTGTTCCTATAGTCAGGTCTTAATCGCTAACTAAATCAATCAATTCTCAACTTCCCAACCCTTATTCTACAAATGCACAGGATTCTCCTACTTAAATGCGTTTCTCATAACGTTTCATTTTTTTTCCGAATTTCAAACCTAAAGTCTAAGCGTCGCATTTTCAAATATTCTATAGCACAATCTTCATCACGAACTTCAGAGCGTTGAAAACTAAACAAGCTATAATTTACTATGATGCATGATTACCTAAAATAACTTACTCAAACAAGACAGAAAAAATTTCAGTTTGCTTTTCACTGCACTACGGGTCATCTAACACTCATAATGTCTTTATCTACCAACAATTTCACCTTAGACTTAAATACTCCAACTAAAATTTCAAATTAATCTACAACTTACGAACGATTCATACTTACCATTAGCTAGTTCATACCAAAATTCCCATGTTGACAATTCTCTATCCAAATTATTGTTGCAAGCCTAACTCCTTAAACCAAGAAAATAAAATCTTACTACCTAATATTCTCCAACAAAAAAAGACTATTAAGTTATATCACGTACTTGTCATCTTAACACTTAGTTCCCACAGTAATCTCAATGCTATGTAATTGTCTACTTAATGAGGCAGAAAACTACCTCAAATCTTTCTTAACTTATTAAGGTCTAAAATGTTGGTCCATTCCAACTATTGAAGTTCCTTCCATTCATAACAAGTCAATAGAGTGATCAGCCCCACAACTTATCATTAAATAGTTAGAGCTAAAACAATTGCATGTACTAACTAAATTTGCACAAGCTAACTAATACTAATCCATCAAACCAAACTTATCATCGAGATATCAATATCATTGATATATTCCATCACTAGTTGTTCCTTCTACACGTAATAAGCTATTGAGCGGGCCAGGCCAATAACTCATCATCCAGTAGTCAAAACCATCATGATTTCATAAACCATCTTAAGTTATCTAACTACCTATTATCAAGATCGCAAACCGACTTACCCTACGGTGTCTTTTATTTAGTCCGCTTAATCCTCACTCTTCTATTTCTAACCCATTGATCTCAAACGGTCATCCTAAGGATTTACGAAACTAGTAGGTCCTCGCTTGTTTCCTCAACAATGTTCTAAGTATGAAAATGCGTGCACGCATATCCATCCTCACAACTCCTTGAGGTTCACAGAGGTCTTACTACACTTCCATAATCCACTATTTATATTCTTACCCAAAAATTGAACTTCCTTGCTTTTCAAGGATGTTCCCATTTTACTAGTCTTAAAGAGTCTAAACTTCTCTATTCAAGGAGTCAAGACTAAGTCGAACTCAAAGTTCAAATCCACAATAAGGTTGTTTTACAGTTCACTTGAATAGTCATTCCTCAGTGACATAAACAAGTCCCCTGTACCAACAACTACACAGAGCAAACACAACAAAAACATAATGGATCCATAACTCATATCGCAAAAAGACTCGACCAGCTCTGATACCACTAATGTAACACCCTCACCGGGCATCACAGATTCTACACTCAATATCGAATTTTGCAGTTGATTTTTTTTTAAAAGCAAAAGTTCACAAAGTATTTCATGAAAATCTGACACTAGTTAAAAACTCATTTTTGATATACAACAACACAACACACTAATTCCTCATTGATCACAGAATTTCCTTCGCCATTAGGCGTACAACATTCATCTTCAAAAACAATACACTTAGTCACGATTTGAGAACTAGACTAAGGACACAATCTAATGAACATGGACCCTTACCAATCACCTATTTGATAAGTCCAGAAAATTCACTGCTTCTTCATAGGGACGTTCTTCACGCTTCCTCAGGAATCATTCCTTCTATCATGTCACAAAGCAAATCGCCACTAAACCTCTACACCGCCAATGCATTCAGACCCATATACCTGAAACATTGTACTCGAGTACCCCAAGGATGTGTAGACAAACAATCTGGCAAGGTGAATCTCATATACACGAGTTCATCGCAAGCTATTCCATGGATACATAATACGTAATACAAGAACTAGCATTTATACTAATACGTATGATATACATGCGCAATATCACATAATTATAACAACAATCACTCACATAATTAATAAACACATTCATAGCAAGTCATAGAACTCAGCAAGATATGGTTAGTCAACCACGAACATCACTGTCCACGTTAGTAATCGTTCCTCACATCGATTATCAATATCATCAAAATTTCCATACGAAATGGAATAGCACTAGATTGTCACCTAGGCCAATACTGTGATCTAGATTCTCCGTTAGATCAACGCCGACAGACATAACATTTACACCATGATTATGTCTCCGTGTCCCTTGTAACCTAGATCTGGATTCCCCGTCAGACCTACAACAATTACTCAGGCAGTCTTCAACACTGGGACTACAACACGTCCGGGTTGGAACAACGCCCTAAAAACGTTCTACACTCTCAACGCTCTAGGTCCTCGATGGTACCTAGATAATCAATAAGAATCTTGTACTAGATTTTCACACATCTAGATTAAGACTCGATCCCAAGTTCTCATTTCAAATCAACACTTAACTTTGAAAGTCTCATTACATATCGACAATCATCGAGTATCCAATTTTCATAAATTCTCTTTTTAACATGATACGTCAAAGTTTAGAGCGCCACACTAAGCGTCCCATTCCTCTTAGCATAGCTTTCCGAGTATTCTTATCTTTTGACGGACAAGAGCACCACTTTGAGTTTTCGAAAACGTCTCTTTTATAAAGTTGGAGTACTCAATTATTATCTTTACTAACTTACTTTCATCGTTAACCAACAACTCTTAATCAACTCTTTCCACTTTGATTATTTATCTTCTCTTATCAAATTTTCTTCATTGTTCCAACTCTACTCAACACTTATTTTTGAAAGTTTCTTTACATAATGAAAGTCACAAAGTAATCGAATTTTCATAAATTATTCCATACAAATATTATGCTCAAAGTTTAGAGCACTATGCTAAGCGTCCCATTCCACTTAACATAGCTTTCCGGGTAGTCTCATCTTTTAACGGATCAAGAGCACCCTTTGAGTTTTTTCGAAAACACTTCAATTGATAATAGCAGGTTACTCAAATGCTATCATTACTAAATTTACTTTCATCGCTGATCAACCACACTTTAATTCACTTTCTACCTTTTCTCATTCTAATGCCTAAGATTTCCTTTTTTCGAAATAAGAGTGCGTTTTTCTAAATATAGTCAACTCCGAATATCCATTGGAGAAGTTCGGGTTTTCACAAAATTAAACGCTTTCTCGTAAATCATTTTTTTTTAATAATGTCTAAGTTATTCATTTCCTTTTAATGTTACTTTATCCAATTAACTCTCAAAATACTGTTTTTCATTTCAAAAATTTCACGTGATTTATTTCTACCATTATCATGGTCACATCCTTGACGCATCTACAATTTTCCTTTAAGTTCAATCAACCCAGTTTACAACTCACAGGTCATAACGATAGTTATGCCTTCAGCACTTTAACAAATCAACACAATAACCAAACACATTAATTGCATTCTCAGAAATCAATGCACATCATTAACTCAACCAATCAGATAATACTACTAACACATATTACACAATTCAATTCAAATCAAACAATCAAGACAATTAAGCAAACAACATGGAAAGCTAAAACTCAGAGATCCCCTTACATACACCTCATTTTGATTTGATTCTTTATTTTCTGAAAACTAGCTAGACTAATTTTGCTATTGTTTTAGTACAAATTTTGGTTATTGTGTTGATTTGTTAAAGTGCTGAAGGCATAACTATCGTTATGACCTGTGAGTTGTAAACTGGGTTGATTGAACTTAAAGGAAAATTGTAGATGCGTCAAGGATGTGACCATGATAATGGTAGAAATAAATCACGTGAAATTTTTGAAATGAAAAAGTATTTTGAGAGTTAATTGATAAAGTAACATTAAAAGGAAATGAATAACTTAGACATTATTAAAAAAATGATTTACGAGAAAGCGTTTAATTTTGTGAAAACCCGAACTTCTCCAATGGATATTCGGAGTTGACTATATTTAGAAAAACACACTCTTATTTCGACTAATAGTTTATTATTAAAAAGCATAATCGTACATCAAATACGAAAGACAACAAATACGAAAGATGTAACACCCCGAATTTTGTAGATTCGTTTATTATATTATTAAATATATTAGTAATGTGATTTGCAAGTCTTCATTATATTTTATGCAAATAATTAAGTTAATTGATAGTGTCAACTTACACTATTTGTTAATCAAAATGAGGTGTATGTTAACAAGAATCGTAAAAACACTTAACATACGCATTTTAGGTTTTAGAGCAAAATAAGATTCTTTCAGTCAAACTTTTTCTCCTAATGTTTCTTTCCAAAACTTCAAAGCTTCAACTTAAACTCTTACAAGATAGATATTTTTACTCAAAATCATTAGAACATATTAAAAATTGCAAAAATATTTCCTTTCCATCATCGATATCATTTTTTTATCATGATCAAAATATTATATTAACTAAACGAAAAACTTTAGGGAGTCTAATTTAAAAGTTACTAAACTCAACTTTTTCAAAGATCTCGTTTTCTATCTTGCAATTAGCAACTTCTTAACAAAAATCAAATAATTTCCCCTTCCCTTTTTCACTACAAGCTACGGTTTTGGCTTAAAAAAAATTAGAGGTTTAATTTACAACTTTCTTCCAAAGTGATTTTACAAAGGGAAGAAAGGATAAAAAAAACTTGATTAAAAGTTTGTAATCAACTCCAACAAAACATTCAACTTAAACTGAAGAAAAATAGGGAGAGAAGTGAAAATATTTCTCACCGAAATTAGAGAGAGACCATGATTTTGATAGAAGAGAAAGGAAGAGATTATTTGTAGATGATTCTCCCAAAATGCTCCTTTACGATCCACCCAAGTTTCCATTTTCTAAAAGATTGATATTGCTTCCTTCGATGATGAAAAAATAAGAGAAAATAAAAGTAGTGGAGAGGAGAGGAGAGGTGTTGGTCACGGTTTGGGAGAGGGAGGGGAGATGTAGACAAATTTGATCAAAATAGTGGAGTAAAAGGGAGAGTATGAGAGAGTGGAATGAGATGAAAATGTTGAGATTAAGTGGGACTGGGGTTCTGTCGATGGGTTTGTAAGGAAGTAGGAAAAAAATTAAACTTAAAAGACATTTAGAAATAATTGTAGCCAAGTAAAAATAGAGGAGAGAAGAAATAATGGAGAGAATGAGTGGTGGGGGAGGGTTGGGGTTAGGAGGTAAATTTAAGATGTAAATAAATATCTAGATATTTGTAGTTATAATAATATAATAATAAGGTTAAATGATACTAAGCGTTTCGGGAATTAACACCCATTGGATGTTAAATAAATTATCCTAACAGTCTTTTAAAACCTTGACGTCGAATATTTTCAGATTCTGGTCACGGTTAGGGTTGTTAAGCGAGTAAATTTTGTCCGGTAGGTCCAAAACGCGTCCAAATTCCGGTGGAATTTTGGAACAGAATTTAAACCATGAGTTAATACAATATATTAGGTCCTAAAAGTAGTTTCATTTTGGTTTAACTCGCTACCGCGATCTATCGTTGAGAATATAGATAACAGGGTGTTGAAACAACTAACTACAAAGTAAACCAACAAAGCAGAAAATGTAACTTCCGAAATTTGAAGGGATGATAATATTTTTAGTTATAAAATTATTTATATTATTTTAAAATACTCAAAATAATATTTCTCAATAGAAATACAATTCTCGTTATATTACTATATACGACGTGAAAGGGTTCAATAAAAATAAAAATTATTATTTTCAACATGATTTTCATTTTAAATATACTCAATCAAAAACTTGTATCATTAATATAAGTTTGATCATGAGTCAATATTTTGACTCTGATCCCGCATTTTCTAATATAATCAAATTAACAAATAGTGTAAGTTGACACTATCAATTAACTTAATTATTTGCATAAAATATAATGAAGACTTGCAAATCACATTACTAATATATTTAATAATATAATAAACGAATCTACAAAATTCGGGGTGTTACATCTTTCGTATTTGTTGTCTTTCGTATTTGATGTACGATTATGCTTTTTAATAATAAACTATTAGTCTAACTTAAACACCACTGTAACATAGATTAGTAAGTACTAAATAAGTCATAAATATTCATACACCTGTTTGCAAAATTATTGAAAGTAAAATATAACAATATAAACTAAAGACTGGTCACAGCAGAATCAACATCACTCCCACCAGTATCAGTCCCATCAGAATCACTCCCAGGATGAGCGTCAAGATATGTCCGATAATCAGAATCGTCTTCAGGAGCAGCCTCATCCTCCTCCTGAGGAGCAGCCTCATCCTCCTCCTGAGGAGCATCATCCTCCTCCTCCTCCTCCTGAGCATCCTCCACCTCCTCCTGAGCATCCTCCACCTCCTCCTCATCCTGATGCTCAACTGCTGGGGCTGGGGCCTCAAACCTGCCCCTACCCTTGCCCCTACCCATACCCTTACCACGAGTCCGAAGCATATCTGAAACAAGTACAAGTATATACCCAATTAGACTAAACCAATTTAATAAAATCAACCAACCAATTAAACTCCCAACAAAACACAAAAACTGTGTTGTCAAACAACGGTTCGAACAACGCCATGCGAACCATGTTCGAACAGCCTCATGCGAACAGGTACGCATGCTCTCGTTCGAACGCCTTCTTCCTCAGCTGTTTGAAGGCGTGCGTTCGAACAGAGTAGTTACGCAGAAAAAAAAACCCAAAACGCAGATTAGAGGGGAGGCTTACCTTCAATTAAATGGAACGATTGGATGGTTGTTGATGGCACGAACAATTGGAGGGTGTTGATGGATGAATGAGAGATTGGAGTGAGAGATTGAGAGAGAAGAAGGAGTTTAGTGAGAGGGATTTTGGGTTAAGATGAAGGGGAGAAGTGTAGGGAATGAGATTGGGGGGAATGGGAGTGTGGGGAATGAGGGGAGTGAAGGGGTGTGGAGGGATTGGGGGGGAGTGGAGGAATTTTATGTTTTTTGATTTAGGGGTATTTTGAGGATTTAAGAAGTTAGGAAGTGTGTTTGAGTAGGAGGGGGTGTGGGATAAGTAAAGGCCCACTCTTTTGACAAAAAACACACGTTCTCAAAGTAAACAAAGATAAGGATATTTTTGTACAATACAAATACAAATGTTTCCATCCCAAGGAATATCGAAGGAGTAAAAAGGAGGTTCATGGTTCAAACTCCGAAAACTAACATTTCCCCGACTCCTCTAACAATTAACAACTAACATTGCCTATAAAAAATGCAAATGTTTCCCTCCTCAAATTAAGTCCCGAAATTTTATTGCTGAACATTGTTATTCATCACATGGAAGATACCACTTATTACTTAATACAAATGAGGACAAATATGTAAAGACAAATGTCATAGGCTATTCTACAACTCGAAAAACCAAACAAAGCCTGAAAAATGAGACCTTATTTTCGTGCAACCTAGTCATCAGCTGTCAAAGTATCATGATCTCAAAGCTACAACTCCATTTTTAACAAGCAAAAAATATAGCAGAAGATTAAAAACAATTTGAGACACATTGCTAAATAACTACTCACAGTCTTCCATGGTCATGTGACTTTCTTCCCAAAACAGGCCATAAAAATGACTCCCCTCAATCACAATATAGAAGAATGAATCAAGACGGATGAGACTTCCATCTTCCTTAAGACTTCCAAGCTTCCTTAAAACTTATTAGTTATCAGTTCTACCATAAAAATTCAGGTCAATGAACTCCTCAGTCCAGTCAATCCCTGGCATTACAATTTGTTATCTTGATAGTTATAACCCTTGCAGTAAAAAAATTTTCCTTAACCTGTGACTTCTGTTATATCAGCTTCACCATCACTGTAATCTCCCCAACATTTGCCTGCCTTTACCTCATCTATCGCATCATTGTTGGCTACATCATCTCCTTGACAACAACCAGTTGGGTCGCTGAGGTCCGTAGGCTTTTCTTCTATTTTAGGACAACAGTTTTCATTGCTGGCAGGTAGATCTTCTTGAGGATTTTGCTCAACTACCTGCTTTTCACAACTGACTTCTGTTGAAAAAACATCTGAATTTTCCTCATTGAGAACTTGAGTTTTGATTTCAAGATTGACTTCAACATTTGAACTGGTTGGAGATGTTGCAGACCCATTTAGTGAAGCAGCAGGATATCCACTAGGTGACACAGGAGTAGCACTGGGAGAGACTGGGGGGAAGCCATTGGGAGATACCGGAATGTCATTTGGGGACGACAAATATCCATTAGGAGACACGGGATAGCCATTGGGATCCACCCATGTATGGCCAGGTACAAACTCTGTGGCATGTGGGTTCATTATTCTAGGAGGACTGTTGGGGTTACCATCCGTGGAGTGTTCAACTGAGGGGAATACAGTTCTGTTACGTGGAACACGATTCCCATATCTATTATAGCCACCAGATATTCGTGGACCATATGGAACTCTAGCTGTTGCTGACTGGTGCAGAGATCTCCGAGGATTGAGTGGAAGCAAAGGAGAAATATTTACTGGTGGGGGCAAAATTCCTCCATGATCTTTGAAACCTGGAACTGGAACTGCAACTGCAACTGGAGCGGAGCCAAAAACTGGAATTGTAGATGGATTAAATGGTGGTGCTGCTGCCGAAAGTTTCTTGGTTGGTTCCTTTCCGGTTTCTATTTCTTCTTGTTTTGCCCCTTCAGATGGTAGTGTCTCGCTAACGGCATTACCACTAGAATATTCATGTTTCTCATCTCCCTCGGTAACCTTTTCTTTTGGTTTAGACGCATCACTGCCACGTAACTGTATTTTATCTTCAACTGAAATGCATAGGGGATTAAAGTTATGTAAGTTGCTTGGCAATTTTCTTGCGCTTCTAATTCTGATGTGTTTACACAATCAGATTTCTCAACCTCCAACACTGTGATGTTTCCAACTTCAACATTCTTCTCTATTACAACATCGTTGTTTGCTTCCTGGGGTTTTCTGGCCTCATTACTTTCTACTGTTTCTTTATTACCTGTCACAACCGCAACTTCCTTTTCTTTTTGTTCTTCATGGAGAGAGCCTTCCCGTCGTTTCTCATCAATTGAATTCTCAGCATTATCTTTTATATCATTTGTCGAGAAACATTAACCTCAGAATTTTGTTCAGCAGTAGCATTTCCTTTCAGTGGCTGTTCAGCCACAGCCTTGACAATTGTCCCAGGTGGGGCCAAGGCAACTTCTTTGTATGAAAAAAGTTTACCTGTTGACTGCACACTGATGCCACCACTAGCAGGAGCTGGTTTAGCAATTTGATCGGTTAAAGCCGGGCTGGATGGAGCTGACTTTGACTCTACTAACTTTTCTACTCCAGCAGCTGGGGTGTTAGAGCTATTCAGCTTAGGATTGAAGCTTGCGCTCTTAGCAAACTTTTTTGGAACAGGAAAGGAGGGCCCAGCAATAGTCTCATTTGAATTTGTTCTTGGAGAAGAAAAATTTGCAGGCTTTCCACGATATCTTGACGACTGAGAAACATTATTCGAGTTAGTATTCAGTTTTGCAAGGGTAGGTCTCCTTGATGATGAAGATGACTTCCGCCCAGTAAGTGAACGGCCTTTGGGAACAGCCTCCTGCCATCCTTCATCTGAGCTGTCATCCTGTGTCGGTTTATTACTTTCATTAAGTATCGTTTGGTCTAAGTTAGTGGACTCAACTTTATCAATCCTTTGTTCTTGAAATTGAGCTTCAGCTTTATTTTCTTTATCACTTGTAGTCTCTGTAACTGAATAATCTTGAGATACATCTTCATCCTTGAGATTTTCATCCGATGCGGCATCCCAATTTTGGCCTGGTTTTCCTTTTAACTGTAAGATGGATTATAATTGATTTTACTTTAGTAAAAGTTAGGAAAATACAAAAATGGGAGTATTCACAAGTATATCCTAGATAAAAGAAGTTATGTATTACCTTGGCACGGGCCTTTTTTTGTGCTTCTCTTGCTTTCAGATCAGCATCTGGTGTTATGTAATCCAGGAGATCTGACACACTGATATGAAGTTTTTTTTTTTTTATTTGTCACGTCATTTGAAAATAATATGAAGGGGAAAATAATAGATCAATTGTATTAAAACCTCAGCTGTTGCAGAAATCTAGATTTAACTGGTTGATAAATTTCAGCTAGAATATATAACAGTTCCTGGGTTGGAGTACGCGTTTAAGAAATTCTGTCTTTCAATTTTTTCATGTAAAAATAACAGCGTGTATTTTCAGCCAAAATAATAAACATAATTAGCATGAAGAATCATTAAACCAATAAGCACAAATACAATGTAACGTAATTCAGTATATCAATTTAAAATTAAAATTTAGAATGAGCCAAAAAGCCATCAATTGAACTAGATGGAATGAGAATTTGTTATGATGGTAATGACTACCTTAAATGACCCTTGCTAGAGATTGAAGCATCTGGCTTAGGCGTACCATTCCGTGCAGCCTCCTGTTGCTCCATAGCCTTTGACTCGAAGTATTCTAGCCAAGCAGCTGCATCCTGTAATAGATTGACAACTATGTGCCTAAGAAACTAGGACCACTGGGTGTATATATCTACCATCAGAGAGAATATACAAGACTACCTGTGTCCTTAGATCATCAGATCCAAGTTTAGCCTGCAGTATCTGGAGGGTGGTTTGTTCATGCTGAACGCTTAGAGAGTATGCTTCCATCAAAGAAAGAGCAATGGCTATTGCATGGTAGCTGGCAGCTGTCTGATCAAGCCAAAAATTTGGATAACAAGTTAGGAAACTCTTGGAATCACACTGCCATTGATTTGGAAACTCTTCATTTTACTGATTTACAGATCCAATACTACAACTTAGTGACTTCGAATGATACAAACAACTTGGATGTGGAAATTCCTCATTTTACTATTTACAGAACCAATATAACATTTTTGAATGATACAAACAATTTTCCAAGTGTTATATTACTGCACCACAATTGAGCAAATATATTTGTTAACTCAATTTGAAGGTCATAATACGTTTTGGAAATTTTCAAACAGATCCCTAGTTATAATATGTAGTAAAAAGTGAAATTGGGTCCCCATAAAGCTCCAAAGATAGATTCGGGGAAACATAATTTTTTTGAAACTACAGAGGGACTATAGATTTTAAACTTTAGGGACTTATTTCAAAATTTTCAAAAACTACAGGGATTTACCAATTGGTTTAAGTCAAATATTGAGGTAGTGAAGCATTTATGGCCAGTCTGAACAGCAACTAAAAATGCTGACAATTCTTCGATTAACAAAATGGACCAATTTGAAATTAAAATCTTTTAAGTGAAATTCACTTCAAAAATCACCTAAGCACATGCTCTGACCATTCAAGTCCAAGCCAACATATTACTGATTTAAAAGACATAATCATCTCTTAGAAGTCTGGATAGCAAATGTCAGACAGTAGAGAAAGATGGCATGTCACAGACATGTTAGATTTTCTTAAAACTCCAATTTAGTTACCAAATGATTGTTTTCACTTGTATGTAGTAGTAAGAGTCACTTAGTATAGATGGTCCAAAATTATTTATTGTGTAGAACTGAGAAAGCGAGTTAGATTATAAATATCATCCAATAACAACTTGTAAGATTCTTCATTCCAAGAATGAGAGTGAACCTGTATATGATCAGCTCCGAGTAATCTTTTGTTACATTTTAAAGCCTCGTGAAGGTATCTCAGAGCAACATGGACATTCCCAATCCTTCTTCCATCATTGCTACATTGATGTAGGTGGCAGCAGTGTTTGGATGTGAAGGTCCACAGGTTAGGTGGAGAAGATACAATGCACGATTGACATACCTAAATACATAAAAGAAAAAAAAGAATGGTTAAATTATTTGCAGGTGTTTTCCGTATGATATTACTAATTACTAATTTTATCTAGTCAAAGAAAAATTATAACTAATTTCCATTAAATTTATATATTTTGTGAGATGATAAAACATTAGGGTTGATCCAGTTCTGATGACAAAATACTAAAATTTCTTTACTAGATGTTCATTTCTTTCAAATGATAGTTCTAGAGCTTCTCCTAATGTTGATTTACATTTGTGCTGCAATTTTGAAGAGAGCATTTTTATGCAAAAACTTTTAGTTTTTGGCATTGCTAATAAATATAGAATCCTTCTATTAGTTATGATCATTAAAACATTACCCTCATCATCCTGTTAATTTCAAACTTTTGCAGGACTTCTATTATCAGAGATAGAAAGGGTCCCACAGAACTGACATTAGATTCTCATATGAAGCATCATAGAGGACATACCATGATATAACAATCTAACCATTATTAGAAGGAATGTAGGATATATATATATATATATATATATATATATATATATGGAAGCATACTTTAAAGCCAATTCTGTGTGTTGGAGTCGATAATAGAAAACAGCGAGATCCCCATAACTTTTCATTGTATCAGGATGGTCCAGTCCAAGCTCTCTTTCATTAATGTCGAGTGCTTTTTGCTGATAAATAGTTGCCTAAGAAAACCACAGTTTAAAATTAATATGATGGTAGTGAAAGAAATTAACTTGGCAAATGCATGTCAACATAATAAAACCGATTTCATCTTTTTCATTTTGATACATCTTATCAGAAAATGATGTGTTCTATTCAAACTTGGCAAAATGACAAGAGAAAATTATCCAAGATACAGTGGTAGTGAAATATAAAATTTGTAAGACTTTTTAGAGTGTTGACCAATCAGAAAAGGACAACAATAACATTAAGTGACAGAATTATAAGGAAAAGCAATTCATATTTATCAATTCAATGATAACCATTACAATTACAATTACATAATACTATGGAGTGCTGTTAAAAAAATAATACTAGGAAGTTACCACATGATTAAGTGACCTGGTATGAGATGCATAAAAATATGTAATAAAATTGAGTTCTCTTCTCTGCGTTGTTTTATTTAGTTTTTAGCGAAAGTATAATGGTATTAAGGAGAAGATGGGGGATATATGAGTGAATTATTATCACCCAGGTGAAAATAAACAAGTTAATTGAAAAAACAAAAACAAAAAGAAACTTAGTTAGATTTTCAAAAATTTCATTGAACTTTCAAGAAAACAAAAATCGGAATGAATACCTCTTTTACTTAGGTTTTAGTTTCGTTTCACAGTACACATATTTACTATTGCTCAAAACTCAAATATTTCAAATCAAATACATGTGTACTTGTTAGACCTCTTATCAAGGTTTATGAAAGGAGGAGGTGAGAATAAGTGGTGAAGGCTGTTGGTAACAGTTAGTTTTAATAACATGCAGCAGTTATGTTATTTAGGAGCAGTTAGTTTTAATTACATAGACCGCCTTACTAAATATGCTCATTTCCTGGCCCTAGGCCACCCTTTTACGATTTTGCTGAAATTTTTATCAAGGAGGTGGTTAAGTTACATGGGTTTCCATCTACCATTGTGTCAGACAGAGAGAAAATATTCCTCAGTCATTTACTGGTCTGAGTTGTTTAAAATGGCTGGTACCAAATTGAAATTCAGTTCAGCTTATCACCCCTAGATTGATGGTCAAACAGAAGTGGTAATCAGATGTTTGGAAACTTATCTGAGATGTCTGACAGGGACTAAACCAAAGCAATGGCCTAAACGGTTAGGCAGGACAGAATCTTGGCTCAATACCAACTATAAAAGCTCCCTAAAATTAACCCCTTTTAAAGCTCTTTATGGCAGGGATCCCCCTCACTTGCTCAAAGGTACTACCATCCCTTCATTGGTGGAAGAAGTTAATGAGTTGACTCAGGAGAGATATCATATGCTACATCAGTTGGAATCTAATTTAGTGAAGGCCCAAGCTCAAATGAAAGCTTATGCAGATCAGTCTAGAAGACCTGCCACTCTTTCCGTTGGTGATTGGGATTATCTTAAGCTACAACCTTACAGACTGACGTCTCGTGCCAAAAATAGAAATGAAGCTGAGTCCTAGGTTCTATGGACCTTATTAAATAATCAAACAAATAGGACCAGTGGCATTTGAGTTAGATCTAGCACCAGAGAGCAAAATTTATCCGGTTTTACATTTTTCATTATTGAAGAAAGCCCTTGCACCAGAGACCTACCAGAATTTGAAGCTACCTGGGAATCCGTGGAGGTCATCAGGGAATGGTTTCCTTCATTTCACCTCGAGGAAAAGGTGACTCTTTTGTGGGGGAGTATTGTTAGGCCTCTTATCAAGAAGGTTTATGAGAGGAGGAGGCAAGAATAAGTGGTGAAGGTTGTTGGTAACAGTTAGTTTTAATAACATGCAGCAGTTATGTTTTTTAGGAGCAGTTACTATTTTATTTATGCAGTTATTAGCCAGTTATGTGTGTGTAGAATAAGAAGGAAAACAGAATTGTATTCTGGTTATTCTGAAGTTGTGTGAATTAGATATTGGGAAGGAGAGAACCAAGCTCGCAAATTCTTGGCTTGTAAGGATGTCTATTTCCTTTCCTGTGTGTACGTAATATTCTGTCTGTGTTTGGAAACTACTTCCAGGAGAGCAATTTATAAATGAAGGGCAGTAATTTACCAATTTGATATTCAGTTTCTATAGTCCTGTAATCTTATATAAAATTTTCAAAGTATTTGTCATCAGTTGCAATGAATTAAAAGAGAGTATTTCACAACATCAAAACACATACCTGATTGAAATCACCGGTATGGTACAGCACAACAGCCAAAAGACTGTAAGCTCCTGCGGTCATTCTATGGTAAGGCCCGCACACGGTTACTAATTTTGAAAGTGCCTTCAAAGATTCAAAGCAAAATGCTTGTAAATAAGTTATTGGCTTCATGAACAAACATTGCTGCAAGATGGGTAAATTTATTCTTACCTTTGTGCCATAGGTGACAGCATCCTCCAATTTACCTTTATCCAAGGAAGTCTTTGATGATTCCAAAAGTGTTCGACCATCAGCAGATGAGCAAGCAACATGCTATGAAAATAATGAAAATTGCAATTCAGTCATTAGGGAATGAGAAAAATAGTGTGACAATATTCCTAATAACAAAATCAAATTGTTACGTATTTCACCTTGTATATGGGGACCATGCTTACAATATCTGACTTTCGGAAAGGAGATGCTGTATCCATATCATAGTCCTTTGGAACCAACTCAAGCCCAACCTGTTAAAGGATTCTCAAAATTTAAAATAGGAATAGCAGAAAACAATCAACACCATTATAGTAAAGAGTGGGCTTTTTATCTTACCTTATGGCACAGTCCACGAAGAATGGCAAACTTCCTTAAATCTTGACTACTTTCATACTTCCATTTCCATCCAAACCTTTTCAGAAGGAATATTTCTACCCACTTCCATTTCAGTTCATCACAACTAGTAATATCTGCATCATTAGCTTCGAATGAGGGTGTTCCCAACAATATATTTAAACATGATGCTATAGCTGAAGCCAAGTCAGAATCATCATCAACTGCTGCAACAACGGCTTGCAAGATGTGCTTGTAGGCTCGAACAACCATCTCATGTATACATAGTGATTGTACATGAGGAAGTTTATCTGCAAGTTCAACCTGGCAGATAGAATTTGAATAAAAGTTATTGTCAGTCAAGTTGTCTATATATTTGTAAAAACATTAAATAAAGACTTCAAAACAGACTGCACATATCAAAGAGAGCAAAGAGTGTTGTTTGTCTTTGCTAGAGTATGAACTAGTTACAAGCATAAAATGGTAAGCAAGACCAAAATTCATAGTGACTCATGACAATAAAGCTACCAAACCAAGAGCCGGGGATGTCCATTCCATTTTATTTTTGTTGAAGTCTCACACCGACTAGAGATATGGCCTAAGTAGTCCTTATAAGACTTGGGCAATCCTCCCTTACAAGTCGGTTTTGTGGAGATAATTTAGGCTCTAATCTCATTGATAGATCTTTATAGGGGCCAAGGTCTCTGCTATTCCACTTGTTTGTCCATGCTCTAGATGGCTAGTTATAGGCGTGAGGGTGTGTGTTGAGATCCTTGTTATTTCAATTGTATCAGTCCACATGTCCAATCCCGAGTGCGAGAGGGTGTGTTGAAGTGTCACATCGACTAGAGATGTAGCTTAAGTAGTCCTTATAAGACTTGGGCAATTCTCACTAAACAAGTCAATTCTGTGGGGATGAGATAGCAGGCCCTAAGCCAAAGTTTAAGAATATTTTGCATTCCATAAATAAAACCTACAAACTCCACCGGTCCCGTGCATTATATCTCTTCTAATGTCACAATCGTTGTTTGGCTCTTAGTTGGAGAAAAGCCTACCTTTAGCAATAAACATTATGTCCCTTCAAATAGGAAATCAAAGATATTGGTTTTCTTTTATCCAATCCATTCATCAAGTGGGTGTAACTTGCAACCATCATTTTACATTTTATAGTTAAAGAGGAAACACATAGTCAACTATAAGATAAGGGGAACCGTTAGTATAAGTAAAGGAAGTGTCCAGAAAAGATAAAGATAAGAATTATCACCACTTGTCCTAAGGAAGACATTTGCAATCCCCTGGTATGCATGAAATCGGTCAATGTCCTTCCATCAACAGGAGAGAGTTCAAGGGACCCAAAATCTGCCACCTAAGAAATCGAAGTTACAATAACTACACGCATTCCAGAATAACTTAGTTTGAAAACATGCTCAACATTAAGAAACAAACCAGCTTTGGAAGTGCAGTATCAGCGTAATATTTATGTGCCATTTCCATCAATTCATCAGGTGACTGCAAAGATGGAGAACCAGCAAAGTTGTTTTAACAAAGTATATCAATAAAAATAATATGACAGTCAGAAATCACATTACAAATACGGACATAGCAAAAATGAGGAAACATATTAAACATAGTCAATATTGACCTTGAGATGAAAATGGGTTTTAGATTCTTTAAGACGTGTATATGCAGCATCAGGAAGCAATTTTCTCCATACAGTTTCCTTTTCTTTACCCTGTCTCTCTAATTCCTCCTGTTGAGTGGCATCGGGCTTGTTTATGTCAATGCCGTTACATGAGGAAACATCCTTCCCTGTTCCACTTTAGAGTTCCTGATGTCAATCTTTTTCTTTAGTAATCCACCTTGCTTCCCAAGACCTTTTACAGATGGTTCAACTTTTGCTTCTTCAGCTTTATTTGGCTCAGTTTTCCCTCCTGTAGCTTCATTTTGTAAATGTTGTACCCAACATGCCCCAAGCTCCCATCTCATAGACTTACCATGTCTAGTGGCCTCTTCTTTCAATTTCAGTAAACTCTCCTCTAGAACTTTCTTTACCAAAGACCAAGCAGAACAAGAATTCTCAATATCTGTGCTCTGGATTCGTTGGATTGCATTAGATGATGATTGGGGTGTAGATGACTTATGCAATAGCATCCTCAAGCTGAAGTAAATTGATGAGAAAATTGTATCAGGAACTAACTTGTAAAACCAGATGTAACCCCAAAAGAAAAATGCAGAAGCATCCTCAAGATAAAACTGATTCGGTTTATTACATAAATAAATAAATTATAAATTGCATTTATTATTTCAAAATGAGCAGCGGACAAATAAAGAAACAAATGCACTCTAAATTACCTGTTAACATTCAATGCGTTAGCACCTCCTTCGGGCTGGTCCTCAATATCAATTTTCAAGGAATCAGGACTACCCTCCCAGTTTGACTCAGGTGAAACCTTTACCACAGCTGTGTAGCCACAATGTCTTATAATTACTGCACCTAACGTAGGAGTATCCTAGAAGAACAAAAGAGAAGCAAAATTTATCAAAAAACAACCAACCAATTTAGTACATTACTAGTAGGATACCCGTGCATACACACGGGTGCTACCATATTCTTTTCATGAACGAACTTAGACATAATTTAAATAATCTGGACAACACCTCGTGAAAAAAAGATAAATTTAAAGTAGTTAAAAAAGGAGTCTAAAATAAAAAATTAAATAAATATTAAAATCTAAAAACGTAAAAGTATCATTTAAAAACAATTTGTGCATTTATCCCGTGTTTTTTTATATATTAGTGTCAGTGTTGTTATCCCGTGTTTTTTTATATATTAGTGCAACTATCTCGTGTTTTTACATACATCATTGCAATTATCCTGTGTTTTTTTTATATTTAAATAAAGTTATCACATGTTTTTAATATATCAATGAAGTTATCTCATAGTTTCAATTGATTATTTTTAGTTGATTAATAGATTACAGATGAGAGACGAATGAGATAGATGGTAGATTATCAAATATTTCAGTGAAGTGTTTTTTACATATCAGTGCAGTTATATCGTATTTTTATACATATCATTGCAGTTATCTCGTGTGTTTTTTTACATATCAGTGCGGTTATCTCATAGCTTCAATTGATTATTTTAGTTGATTAGTACATTATAGTAGATAGTAAAAGATAGATTATCAAATATATCGGTCACGATTATCCCGTGTTTTTTATATATCGAAGATAGTTATCCCGTATTTTTATATATCAAGATCAGATTATCCCGTGTTTTAAATATTAATCAATGAGTTGAAATAGTCATTAAGTTTTCCTTTTTTATATATATTAATATCGTGTTTTTTTATATATCAGTAAAGTTATCCCGTGTTTTTATATATTAGTGAAGTTATCTCGTAGTTTAGATTGATTATTTAGTTTATTAGTAGATTTGATTTCATTTAAAATTCGAAATTTAAAAAAAATAAATAAAAAAAAAGAGGGGAAAGTTAAAAAAAATTGGAGTGAGGAGAAAATGCATTGGGAGAAGAAATTTGAAAAAACTGTGATAGTAAATTACAAAGTTGCCCTTAGTTAGATGAGTTGTCAAATAAATAGAAAATTCTGTTTGAGTAATTTAAGTATGGTTTGTTTGTATAAATAGATATTAGATTAGTAGATAGTGGGTAAAGAAAGTTGGTGAGTTTGATTTGAATTTTGAAAAAAAAAAAGTAAGAGAAAGTAGAAAAAAAGTGGGAGTGAGAAAAAAATGAACTGAGAGAAGAAATTTGATAAAAGTATGATATATAGTAAATTACAATGATGTTCTTAGTCAGATGAATTGTCAAGTAAATAGGGAGACTTTTTTGAGTAATTTTAAATGTGGTTTGTTTGTATAAATAGATTAAGTGTGGTTTGTTTGTATAAATTGATAAATAGATATTAAGTTAGATAGTAAATAGGAGTAAATTGTAGATTATTTAATTTAATTTAATTATATTATAGTGGATTAAAAAATTAGGAAAAGTAATATTTTTAATTAAAGGATGTGGGGGCCACTATAATAGATGTGTAAGAAGTAAGAAATATTGGAAAATGTGAGATTGAAAAAAAGTGAGTGAGAAATGAAGAAAAAGTAGAATTCAAAAAATTATAAATAAAACAAAAGTGGTGATGTGTCAAAAAAGTAAGATGTCTAAAATTGTAATAGATTAGATATTATATTAGATTAGTATAGTTATCCCATGTTTTTTTATATATCAGTGCAGTTATCTCATAGTTTCAATTGATTATTTTAGTTGATTAGTAGATTATAGTAAATAGTAAAAGATAGAGAAGATTATCAAATATATCAGTACAGTTATCCCTTATTTTTTTATATATCAGAATAGTTATCTCGCGTTTTTTATATATCAGTACAGTTATCCCGTGTTTTAAATATTAATCAGTAGTTGAAATATTCATTAAGTTTTCTTTTTTTTTGATATATTAATATCGTGTTTTTTATATATCAGTAAAGTTATCTCGTATTTTTATATATTAGTGCAGTTATTTCGTAGTTTAGATTGATTATTTTAGTTTATTAGTAGATTTGATTTGATTTGAATTTCGGAAATTGAAAGAAAAATAAAGAGGGGAAACTTAAAAAAAAATTGAGTGAAAAGAAAGTGCATTGGGAGAAGAAATTTGAAAAAGAATGTGATAGTAAATTACAATGTTGCCATTAGTTAGATTAATTCTCAAATAAATAGAAAACTTGTTTGAGTAATTTAAGTATGGTTTGTTTGTATAAATATTAGATTAAATTAGTAGATAGTGGGTAAAGAAAGTTGGTGAGTTTGATTTGAAGTTTAAATTTTGAGAAAAAAAAGTAAGAGAAAATAGGAAAAAAGTGGGAGTGAGAAAAAAATGCATTGAGAGAAATTTTTTGATAAAAGTATGATAGTAAATTACAATATTGTCTTTAGTCAAATGAATTGTCAAGTAAATAGGGAGACTTGTTTGAGTAATTTAAATGTGGTTTGTTTGTATAAATAGATTAAGTGTGGTTTGTTTGTATAAATAAATAAATAGATATTAGGTTAGATAGTAAATAGAAGTAAATTGTAGATTATTTAATATTAATTTAATTATATTAGATTATATAGTGGATTAAAAAAATTGGGAAAAAAATATTTATAAATAAAGGGTGTGGGGCCATTAATAATAGATGTGTAAGAAGTAAGAAATATTGAGAAATGTGAGATTGAAAGAGAGTGAATGAGAAATGAAGAGAAAATAGAATTAAAAAATGATAAATAAAATAAAAGTAGTGATATGTAAAAAAAGTAAGATATCTAAAATTGTAATTTTGTAAGTTGTTTGTTTATATAAATAGATATAATATAATAGGTTCAACCAAGAATCAATCACACTTACATGAACAGCTGCACTTTCATCAGCAGTAATGCCTTTAAGTAAGTTTCTCTGAGCAAGTTCTTCCTCTGATAATCCAAGAACCTGAGTCCCATCATTTTTGCAGTCCAACTTAATGCTTGCATCAGATACATCTCTTGTCACCTTAATTGTTAAATCACCGGTTTTTTCTTCATAGGAAGTTGGAACAGCTGTGTTACTAGAAGATCTTTGCTTCCTATCTTTAAAATGTGTTATTGCAGAAACTGCTTTGGAGACTGATACGTCGACGAATAAACTATGAAGCAGAAACGCTTTCCTATCTCTTATTTGCCTATCTTCTGCATTTTGACAAGGCATTGCAGCTAGGATTGCAAAATCTCTACCCCACTGTCTCTTTTCGTGCTTACCATCTCTTCCTTGGCCACCCCCATTTCCTCCCCAAGTTTCATCTTCCATAGGAAGTGGGGGAAAGACTGCTGGATTGTCAGAAACAACTGGAGGGACAACCCATGTGTTTGCACGAAAACCGTAAGGAAGATTGCCAAACTGAAATGATACCACTATAATTGTAAAAAACATCTATCTGGTACAATTAGCACAGCAAGGTGGATGGATGATCTATAGGATATTGCAAAGTATATATATACCTTATTGTGTTCTGTGAATGCCTTTATAAGAGCTCTGTAGGCCTGCAAAGCAAGAAAGAATATGTATTTATATGAATAATAATGTTCTAAGTATCGGTTAGAAATGCCAAATACTTTGTAGCCGCCTCAAGTCAACTGAGAAAGATTAATGAGTAGTTTAAATTAAACTTACAGCTTCAAACACCCTGCTTGTCTGCTGTAGGAGACCCACCAAAGCGTGACTCACAAGAAGACGTTTTCCAGCAGGATAGAATCCTTTTTTGGAGGCAACAATTGTAGTTGGTTTTCCACTGCAAACCCTAACCTGGTGGTGGTTATGCCAAGAATCCCATATCAAAATATATATAAATAGAATAGATTATGCTGCCAAAGCTACACCAGAAAGTGCAAAAACAGTATGCGGTAGTTCAAATAGGGAATAACCCTCACATCAATCTGAAAGAAATCATCTTCTGTCTTGTCCTCCAAGAATGGACGGTTTGATCTTCTTATGTCTGCCAGAAAATCAAAATCACACTTATAATCAAAAACAGGGCTTCAGTTCAATTTACCATCAAGTTATAAAGCATATGTAGTCACAGCAGAGTACAATTTTAGTAGTCTTGTCTTATGGAGCTCAAAATTACAGTGTTCATCATCATTATTTTTTTAAAAATAATAACTGATAGCATGCTCAAAGCATGTTTGAATCCAAAATATTATAGAGATTATTTTGGAGGAGACATAACTAATGTTGGCAACGGACTACTAGAATTGCATTGGTTAGACATTGGAATATTAACAAAATACTGTCAAGACTCATCAAGATGATATACACAAAGCAAAAGGAACATAACCAAAACATAATAAATGGATTTAATTTCGATGCACATATGGTGAAACTATTACTCATGCATTCCACAAACAAGTTGCATTGTGATCAATTACTACTTATTTATTTTAATATAGCAATTATTATTAAGTATTTATTGAAATAAAAAAAAACAGAATAAAGGGAAAAGGATAGAAAAGCTCACAGTGAAACGGCGGCGTAAGGTGGGAAAATGAAAAGAAATCATAGAACTGTCCAAGCCTCAGTGGTGGATACATGGAGATTTCACCCTCCGTCTTCTCGCTTTTCCCATTACCTGTTTCCAAATTCGAATCCCCGGGTTTGGGTTTCGGGTTTGTTTCCGATCCATTTTCTAAACCCGAATTAAGTTCACTTTCGACTGAGCCTGAATCTTTAGAGCCGAGTGGTTCTTTCACGTTGGTTCTTCCGGCGGCGGGCTTCCCGAATGCGGAGGTACACGCCGTGATGTCCAAGAGTCGCCGAATGTGTGCGACGGCGAGCTCTTCGGTGTAGTCATCTGAAAAAAGAAAAACAAAATGTGGGGTAGTGATCGTGTACGGATGGAGTACACGCTGGTACAGTGTTACCGCGAGTAATAATGAAATTAGTAATTTTTTTTTTGGTCATAATGAAATTAGTAGTTACCTTGCACTATTGAGAGATGACAGGGTTTTAGGGACACGATTTCCACTAAGTCTTTCAGTTTTGCACCTCGAACCTGATTGAGATTCATGTATTCTGTTAGCCCACGTCTTCCAACTAAATTTTAAAACTTCTTTTTTTCACTGCAAGTTTTTTTTGGGTAATTTTTTTTACTGCAAGTTTTTAAAGTTGTTTTTTTTACCTTAAAAGTTGCTATTACTACAAAAATTTGGAATTGTATTTATATTAAATATAAATATAAATTCAATTCATCTTAACATGAGATTCAAAAGTAGACGTACCTCGTGAGAGAAGGAGAAGTTAGTCAAGTGACAAGTCTCGAAATGCGCAGCTAAAAGCTTTCTCACGTCTAGGATCCGGTCTGTAGAGATGCCCTGCCTCCCAACAAAGAATTAAAATAGTTGTTATTACAATAAGTAAGTTAATTTACATTACAAGCTAAGTAGTACTACTAGTTTTTTTTTTTGGACCAAAATTAGTACTACTAGTTAATTAGTACTATATTCAAAAACTCTATTTGAAATGGAGAAAATCACATGCACCGATAAAGTCAGGTTCATATCGTCGATCAGATTTACGCGAAATTAATTAATGCACAAGCAAAAAAAATTGAAGTGTGCAATCTGTGCACGTTAAGCATAAGAGTGAATAACTAATTTCATCAACGACACAAAATTTTAGTGCCCAATTTAGTCTTCAAGAATAATTAATATTATAATAAGTCTATAACATTTACAATAAGTCTATGAGATATGTTAATGAAATATGTTAATCTTTTTTTTTTTTCGATAAGCAATTTCATTGAAAGGAGCACAATGGGTGCTCATCCTCACAATGAGAGAAAAAGAAGGGGAGAGCCTCTCTCAAAACCTCCCGAGCCAAAACCCATTGGGAAAAAGACTGGGAAGGAAAAAGAGTACCATGTGAGTGCACTACAGTGGGAAAGCCTAACCCACTGTTTCTCCCCCTACTACCCAACAAAATGATTAATACAATGATAAGCGTTATTCCACCAAGAATCCAAAACATAACCTAATGACACCCCACCCCATAAATAAACCACGACCAAGATATAGTTTTAATATGATAAACAATCGAGTCTAACTCCGATTCTTCCCCCTTGAAAATAAGATTATTTCTAGTCAACCAAATACTCCAACACGAGGCCAGCCAAATAAGGTGTCTAATCTTCTTAGATTTCTTGCCGATAAACACTTTTGCGAAGGAATTGAAATGCTCCATCAAAGACTCCTCAACGATATGATCCACACCAAGCCATAACTCCACCTTTTTCCACACCATCCTAGCCAAATCACACCCCACGAAAAGATGGTCCAAATCTTCAAAATCATTCTGACAAAAAGCACAGGCCGCCTCCTCCATAGACTGAATAACGTTACGATGAAGCAAAGAAGAGCGAAGAGGTTCGACATATGTTAGTGAGCTATGTTCTCCTACTGACGTGGTTCGATATATGACCTATGTCAGTGGTGGACCTACATGTATTTCAGACGAACCCCCTGGAATAATAATATTAGCACTTATACCTTAGGAAAAAATATTTTGACACCTTCTGAAAAATATATTTTGCGCCCAAGTTCCTAATTGTGCACCAAAGTTTCTAGTTTTGCACCACTTTAATACACCACACTGTCACATATTTTATTTTAAGAAAAGTTTTTCTCTCTCATTGAATCGATTCTTGTTCTTATTATCCTAATTTTGATTCTGCTCATGCTATTTAACTGGTAATTTGTGTTAGTACTATTTAATTAATTTGTATTTTGTGTTAGTGTCATTTAATTTATTTTGATTATGTTAGTTTACTTAATTTGAATTTGTTTTGTATTTTGTGAATACATTGATTCTTTTAATTCTAATTAGGCTTAAATATCATTTACCCCCTTGCAAATATCACCATAATCCATTTACCCCCCTGTAAAATAAAAAGTTTTAAAATGCCCCTTGCAAATATAAATTGTTTACAGTTACCCCTACGTGGGGTAAATCGTAAACAATTTATATTTTGCGAGGGGTAATCATCAAACAGCTTTATACCCATTATACCCTTAACACCACAATATAATCTAACAGAGGGGGTAAATAGTAAATGATTTATATTTGCAAGGGACATTTTAAAACTTTTTATTTTACAGGGGGGTAAATGGATTATGATGATATTTGTAGGGGGGTAAATGATATTTAAGCCTTCTAATTAATTTGTATTTAGGAACTTGTTAGTGTTATTTAATGTGTTGGCCTAGTGCAACACAAGTTGTGAACTAGTTAAAATATTATTTTTATTATATTTTTAGTGGTGTGTGATTGAAAATTTTTGCACACTCTAACCCAGGATCCTGACTCCGCCACTGAATGCGTCTCCTTATTTTTATTTTTTCCATTTTAATAATCCATGTCTGCACATGTATTGCATACAATTTTCAAATTAGACCAATTTATCCCCTCATCTATCATTTGCAATGTTAACTTTTGGGTTACCTCTTCTTCTTCCTTACGTTTACCGAAACCCTAAGAAATGCCTTAAGCATCTGCTATAATTCTACATCGCAATGTTGTGAAGATGGTTCCTCTTCTTTACGTGAGCTATGTTGCTGGGTCTTTCATCTTGCTTCTTCGTTGTTGTTTTCTTCATCTTTGTTGTTGTTTTCTTCGTCTCTGTTGCTGGATGAAGAAGTCATTGAAACAGAACCTCCAAAGTTGGATGAAGAGGACCCAACATGGCTCATAATGAAATTTGTGCAAAAACCCACGAAATTGAAGCTGCTGGTGATACTTCGCTCTTGTAGAATAGGATTGGGGCTTCAAAAATCGTGGTTAGGGTTCGCATGGAGAAGAAGCAAAGGTCAATCTAAGTCAAGCATGCAGAACTAAATTGGTCCAAAATTAGAAATGTAAGATACTTAATTGGGTCACTTAAAACTTGACTTACTAATATGACCACATAAACGACTCTAACGGCCACATCATCAAACTAATGTGACATGTCAGCACTCAAATGACTGAATTTTCACGGACTAACGTGTTTCCTATTTATAAATGTCGGTGATTTATTTTTGATATTAATTATTCTCAATGACCAAATGAAAAGCAAAATTTTGGTCAATGACAAAATTAGGTATTCACTATAACCATTATTAATTATTCACTTTTTTACTATTTAATTATCAAAGTTTAACAAGTGCAAGGTTAGAAAAGTTCTTCTTGTACCAGGATAGCACAAGTTTTGGGATTGTTTTTTAAATAACCCACATTTCCCCTCACTCACTATCATTGCCTATCAAAACAAAAAGTAAAGAAGAAAAGGAGAGCTTTTTTCTAAGAGTTTAATTTATATCCACAACATGTGTATACATGTTTTACACTATCTACCAATGATAGTCTGACACGTCATTAAAAAGAAGTTACTCAATTGATGTGTCATCTCTACCATGTATTGTGATTAGTGGATAGTGTAGTAAGCTTTACAAAGAATGCGTAAACTAATTATACTCTTTTTCTAAATAAAAGTAGCTTATATTCCGTGAAAATAAGAACTATGAAAAACATATTGTAAAAAAATAAATTACAAAAGGATTAAAAAAAGTGGCTTTGTACGTGGTTTCTACTTATATTAGTTGTTATTTATTCTTTTTGGCTCCAAGTAGTGTACTTAATTTGTAAACTTACTATATATAAATTGCTAGTATTGCTATATATAAATCATATGTAGTTATATATAAATCGGTAGTATTGCTATTAAAAGGAAAAAGTTAACTTATATCATTATGATTTATGAAGTACTAAATCATAGAGAATGAAGTTAAAAAATTCCACTGAATTTGGTCCCAAGAAAGATTCTAGTGAACAAAGAGACAAAAAAAGAACAACAATGCTATTTTGACAAATCGACAAGTTACCAACCTACAACACCAATTAACCTAGTTTTTTAGACAATTAGCTTAAATGATCACGATAACCAAGTTTTTAATCCACGCCTCGAAAACTGTGAAAAAGCAGGTTGGCTAATAGTCTTAAAAACTTGGTTAATTGATGTTGTAGGTTGGTAACTTATCGATTTGTCAAATTTTTTTTTTGTCAAAATAGCATTTTTGAGAAAAGAAAGTTGAATTACTACACCGTTCATACCTTGAGGGTAACTCGTGAGTCGTCGGATATATCTACGGTTATTTCAATCACGGTTGGTAAAACTGTAACGGAAGGAAATTCCAAAAGGATAAGATAGAGAATTTCCCAAACCAATGAAAATGAAGAGAAATAACAATGCAACTAGATAGATAACCATGAAGATAAGTAGACTTTCTGAATAGATAATAGACAAGAAAAAACATGAGTTGAAAATGTGAGTTGTATGAAATTTCAGAAAAAGACTAATAAAACTGAAAATTGAGTTGCAGTAATACCAACCTTTCTCTTCTTTCTTCTTCTTCTCTCCTTTAGTTTTGTGAGGTTTGGTTTTTCCAGTTTTGGGAGCCATTAGTATTTAAATTAATTGCGCTTCTAGGATGCACGGACTAGCAAAAATCCTTAGAAGTTTGTTTGACAACAACACAGAACAGAAATCTATCGTAGTAGCATAATGGATTGGGAAGTTAACCACACATTTTAACTGTTTCAAGTGAATAAAATGAAAGCAAAGATATATGAAAGTGTAGTTCTGGACCCGAAATGAAATAACTAACTCTCCAACTTCCAAGGCCAGTTGCTTGAAAGTGATTGGAATTAGAGAAGGTAGTTACTTTTTTTTTTGGTATTGGAGAAAGTGGAAGGAAGGAGGAGAGTTGGAGGAAGTTAAGAGGTTTGGGGGGACAAGAATAGAAAAAGAATGAAATTTGAAATGAATAGAAAAGGGTAAGTGAAGGAGAGAGGAGGGGACAGCAAGAAAAAGGGAGGGAGAGGGAAAGAAATGAGATTGTGTAGAGATAGATGGAAGGATAGGATAAGGTAAGGGAAGGGTGTAGTCTTGTGCACATGCACACACTAATAAGGGTTGTGTTGTGATTTTAAGCCTCACATTTGTGTTCTGTCACACCTCATCTGTTTATGCCTCTTTCTGGTTTTTCTAAAATTTGATTTATTTCTTATACGTACGTTTTCATTACAGGATTGTTGTCGTCTTCGACTCTTTGGATTGACCTCCAACCGTTCACTCCCACCTATCACAATTAAGAAAGTAACTTTGATTTTATCTTCTATTCTCTACTTGTAATAAGATTTCATTCATTTTTAAAATGAAGTTAACCGCTATGAAGCAGTTCTATAGCAGACATGCAGAAAGAATTTTAGAGTGTATATATGAAAGTGTGATACAATGAGTTTATTAGTTTTGTGTTTCAATGAGGTTTATAAAAGTGTGATATTTCACAATGAGTGTGATCTTTTACTTTTTTTTTTTTGTTTCGATAAGCATAAACTTCTTTTACATTGTGTTTCCATCCAGACCGGTTGGTTCCTACATCCGCTCGGCTCTCGAAGGACCTTTCCTAAAGACTGGCCGATCGGTCTAGAATATCTCGTCTCTATCTCTCCCCGAAAGGAACGAAGCGCAATCAATAGGAAATATCCCTGATTTCCCTCTAGCCCACTTGTAACGGTCAAACTTGGCCATAATTGTATTTACTAGCATCATCAATTAGCAGTAATTGTTGTCAAAAAAAATCAATTAGCATTAATCAGCTTCGTAATATAAATACAGCCCATGAGAGGCCAATCAACGGATCCAATATTCATTCTCTATTCAAATACTCATTCTATACTGTTCCATACTTGTGTCAGTCTCTTTCTCATCCAAGAGAAACCGATCGTAACACTTTGATCATTAGTTTTCATTTCAAACATAATTTAAGTATTACACAGTTGTTGGCAATATTCTAATCAGTTCCCCATCCATGTCAGAGAAAACAGGAGTTTAATTGCTCACAACTTTTAGGGCCCATTTGGTGGTCAGGATATGATAAGTCTATCATATCATGTGTCAGTCTAGTGTTTGTTGAACTAGTAGGATATGATAACTTAATCATGTGACTTATGCCATTTTGTCTCTCTAGTTAAAAAGTTTTATCCTGAGTTTGAGTTGCGTTAAAAACCAGTAATATAGGATAATAAAATATTTATTCATTAATTTACGCTTCTAAAATATATTTTAGAATATAAAAATCTGAAATCTATTTTTTTTGACAAAAAAAAATCTGAAATCTATTAAAAATAGATAAATATTAAAAAAACATTAATGTTAAATTTAAAATTAAAAATATTGGTATTTTTTACCAATATTTGTACTTAATTTAACAAATAATGTAGGATTTTATGATAAGGGTAAATTTGTCTTTTCATATAATCTAAAATGAAATAACCTATTGAAATTTAAAAAGTTAAAATAAGTGATAAAAAATAATTTTACTTTTAAAAAAGTATCTAATTTTTTTAAGCATAAAAAAGTATCTAAATAGAAAATTAATTTAATGAGTAGTTCTAAGGAATACGAAAGATTGCAACAAGAATTTTTCAATAATAGGCAATCAACGATCACAAATACAAATAAAAATAAAAGTGAGAGAGCAAAGTGTCAGGAGAAATGGAAAAAGATCCCACGATTAAAAAAACTTTCTTGCAATTTCGTTTCGCTTTTCTTCTTAAGTTTATCATGTTGCTTAATTTTATCAATAATTTTTTAATCAGTCAAAAAATGATTTTTTTAAGAATTGTATAAAATTATTTCATTACTTATTTTATTGTTTTAGTAGGTTTTGATAATTTATAATATTTAAAAATATTACAAAATTATTTTTACGATCCCACGGCTAGGATATAAGAGTTTGACGACAACACACTCATAAATGCTTTCATAAGAGATCCCATGGAGTCGTCCATGCTGGTGCAGATGGTCATTGGACATGCTGAGTAGGGAAACCTGGTGGTGTGGATAGAGTTAGGCTCCAATGAGTTAAGCAAAGCCTATGCTCTATCCTTCGAGGAATATGAGAATAGCTTAAGTCGATGATCGGAACCACCTCCTCTAGTGCTACGGCCACCTCTTCTAGAATTTTAGCTTCTACCTCAGACATAATAGTTCACAAAACTTCTCTTGGTTGTTGTTGTTTTGAAGTCTTCGCAACCTTCTAAATCTTCTCTCTATTTCAAGATCCAACTCAAATTATTGTGAGTTGAACCTGGGCATATGCTATAGCACCTAATGTTGTAACATCAGAGAACAAAACACCAGTGTAAAAACTAACACTAAATGCTAATAGATTAAACAACAAAAATTAAATGCATTATCTGGCAACGACGCCAAAAAGTTATTGTGTGAAAAGGTGTTGTGAAATATACACAGTCGGAACAAGTAATATAGTGAAAAAGTAAGGATCGTACCCACATGGTTGATGTTAATTTCAAAGCTTTATATATATCTAATAATAACTTCAAGTGTGTGAACATATATGTAAATAACAAATAAAGGTAAGCAAATAAAGATGGTGTGAAGATTCAAGGTAAAAGAAAGTTGGAATGCATTTCACTGAGTAAATCATTTAAATAGAACAATGCAATATTTGATGCTATAGCAATTGATGTGTCTTTTAGTCACTAACATCAGGGTTTCATTTCAATGATTTATGTCTAAGCTCTAAATAAGTTCACTCATGTATATTAAGTACCCACAGTATTGACCCTGTGAACTATGTTTTCTTATGTCTAGGTTTAAACATGGATTGTTAAAGTGTCCTTAAACAACCACTCACCCACATTAACCCTTGAGTTTGAATTATAAAATTTGCCTGAATTTATAATTGTACTTATAGTAGTTGACCTAAAATAAGTTTGAAAGAAGTTTCACGCAAGGATTAAAATGCAAACATCGAAACATTACATTTGAACTACTAAAAAGTCATTACAAAACTATAATTATCCCAACTACAAAAGGCTTAGCTCATGATGAGCATCAACAAAAAAATACAAACAAGGATAGAACCCATTTTCTTATTACTGAAAATGCAAAAGGAAGAAAACAACATAAAAGGTATATTGTTCAAACTCCTTAGCAAGAATCAGTGCAGTGATGTTGTAGCATTGTTTCGCAATTTGAGTTTTGTGAAGATAGCTTGAACGAAAATGGAGAGAAGAATGTGTCAAAAACTATCTCTATTCGTACCAGCAAGTATGAAGAAGTCTGTTTGAGAAGAAGACTACTTTGAGATATATCCAACTTGTCTCCAAAGAGTAAGAACTGACATGTCGTCAACCAAAAGTGGTCTTCCATACGCAAGTGGACAAGTGTCCCCTATAAGTGCTTTGGTGGTGGCAGTGTCAGCTATGATATCCAATAGGGTTGCACTGACATGACTTAAAGTAGGAGCGCCAAAGTTGCGCTTTATGTTTTTATTTCTCTTGCTGACACAAGTACGCTGATGCTATAACATCACATGCTGCAACACTGAACAAACACATAAAAATACCACAAGAGCACAAAAGTTCCAGATTATCGCAAATCAGATCCTAATCCTCATTCGACACTAAATTAATTTAAGCTTAAAAAATATAAATAACTCTTATAACTAAGAGTTACAAATAAACACTTTATATGTCAATCATACCATGAATTGGTATTGGTGATGGACGTAAAGAGATTTAGGCGTACGCCCTTAGTAATTAAACTCATAAATTGAATGCAGAGGTAATACCCAATTTAGTCCCTAACTTTTCAAAAATATTCAATTTGGTACCCGACTTTTTGCATATGTCAATTTTGTCCCCAATATTTACAAAAGTGTGTCAATTTAGTCATTTTGTCAACCATTGTTAGTTACAAAGCTGACGTGGTGCCAACGTGGCAATTGTCAGGGGCCAAATTGACACACCAAAAAAGAATAAAAATTCCACGTCAGCATGCCTTGTCATTTCAAAGGTTGGGGACCAAATTGAAGTTATTGCAGCATGCTTTAATTATTATTAATACTATAAATCATTCAATTCAACAACCCTGCTCACTTTAAATTCTTCTGTTAAGTAAAAATGTGACCACCATGTTTTAAAAATAGGTCTGTGACTGCTATCTACGCCAAAACTTTCTTTCTTTAAGCATTAGGGAAAATGGGTGCTTTCAAGATTGAATTGAGTCAAATTGCAAGATGGAAGAACGTTTGAGGGGGAATTGGTGAATGTCGATCTGCATTCGGATATTGCTTTTCTGAAGATAAATTCTGAAACCCCACTACCAAATGCAAAGCTTAGTTCTTCAAGTAGGCTTTGTCCTGGGGAATGGGTGATAGCCATTGGTTGTCTGCTTTCCCTTTAGAATACTGTCATTGTTGGCATTGTAAGGTGTGAAGAAAAAATTCTGGACAGTGAAATGTGTCTCCATTTTAAGCTATTTTCTTGTTTTAAACTGTACCATCTGATATGATAGACTTTGAAAGCTAAAGCTATATGGTTGTATGATTTTTGGTACAGTTGTGTTGACTGCAAAAGCAATGATTTGTGATGCAATAGTTGGCTGAGAGCAACCTGCTTGAGATGATTGTTGATAAATTAAGTCCATTAGTAAGTTAACCATCTATCCAGATTTACGTTTGAGCCATGTTTTACTCATTAGCTAACCTTAAAATGAAGTCCATTATTGCTACCCCTTATTTCCATCCTCTATATTTTTAATGTGATTATGCAAATGGCTTAATTGTTGAAGCTTATATAGGATATATGAGATATATTTGTAATGTGATTGCTGTAATTTGAAAATCAAATATATGACCATATTCTGATGACAGTATTTTTGATTTTTTTTCTTTCCAGAATAGGTATGAAAATCAAATTCTTGAAAGAAACTCAGAAGAGACACTAGGAGGATTGAACAAAAATGAGGAACGAAGTTTCCAACTTGACAGTCGAAAACAAGAGTCTTGAGGAGAAATTTGAAGGGGTTTTTTGCAACACAAGAAGCAGATGCGTCAGTTTATGGAAACTACTAGTGAGGATGACCAACTAGATGACAATGAGATTTCTAATGACTTAGATGTAGAACTTTGATGTGTTGTTTGTTGAATTAGTTTGGAAACTACTAGTGTTATGAAACTATATTGTTCATGTTTTTTTTAATGAATTATGGCTACTTATAATGGATAATGTTTGAAATTTTGTTAGCTATATATAATATGTTTGTGTTCTATTTAATTTTTTTAAAAAAATTGTAGCCTATGCTTTAAAGCACCACTCCTTTGAGATCAAAAGGTTTCTTAAAAATATAGGTGGAAATAGATAAATTAAAATAATTGGTATTTGTAAAAAAAAATTGTGTTCTGTTAGAGAGGAAATTGTATCCTCATCAGCATTGATTTAAAATATCCTCTCTATTAGCGAGGGATATTTTCCTCTTTATTAGCCGCGACTTGTATTCCTCACTATTAGCGATGGGTATCTGTTTCCTCGTTATTAGAGACGGAACAGTGTCCTCTCTATTAGCGACGGATTTCTCCTCGCTATTAGAGACGAATTATCAGGATCCCTTTCTAAAAAATTTAGTGACGCCAAAATTGGTGACGAATAATACTGTCGCAAAAATTCCTCTCTAAACCGAGTTAGTGATTTGGATTTTGGTCATTTAGAGAGGAATTTTGGGCATCTCTAATTTATGTTTTTTTAGTAGTGATTGCTGGTGCAGATGGTCATTGGACATGCTGAGTAGGGAAGCCTGGTGGTGTGGATAGAGTTAGGCTCCAATGAGTTAAGCAAAGCCTCTGCTCTATCCTTCGAGGAATATGAGAATAGCTTAAGTCTAAAAGCACCATCATAAACACTAGGTATGAGAAAGTTACTACAAACCTCTAAGAATTGTTTTAAATGCAAATGTGGGTCTCAGTATAGGATCTCCACTAAATTGAATTTTTTTAACCCCGAGTCATCTTCCCAAATCTATCTTTCCCTATTGACCTGTAACCAGCCCTCAAAATCCCCCATTAAAATCTTCCATTAATACCAAACCTCCATATCCATTTCCTTTCTTCCTCACACCTCCCTCTCACCCCCATAAAATCCCCCATTTTTTACTCCGCCAGAACCGAAACCAGACCTCCCAATGATTTAACATCATCAACATCTGTCAAAATTCAAACAATCTTGGAGGTTACAAAATTTTCACCCAATTGTGCTCTTATGATTGCTTAGATCAACCTGTAGAAAGCTCGCCTTGAAGAAATTCACACGGAATTCACACCAACCTGAAGAAATCACGCCTTGACAAAATTCAAACAATCTGATAGAAGAAAAGCTATATCCTCTTATGATTTCTTAGATCAAGCACTACTCAATAGTCAGGAAGACTACTGAATTGACTTCACCGTCTACAACACAAAAATAAAGCACACATATGGAGAATGCAATTGCTCCCCTCGTCCTCTTCCCATGGTTTGAGCCATGTGGTTGCTTCTCTTGATCCCCCAATTGATTGGGTTATTAGAGTTTAAAGTGAATCCCCATTAGGGTCCTTCCAAGCAATAGAGGGAAGAAGACTGTTCGGTCCTGGAGTTCGGATTTACCTTATCCGAGGACCTTTGAGGAATTTGCTTCTTGAACCTTGAAGATTGTTGTCGGCGTTGAAGATTGAGCTTGGCTGGTCCGAGTTAGTCTTCCTCCCACGTCGGGTGGGGTGTACCTGCAGACACTCTGATGCCTAAGTCAGTAGATGAATGAGGCGAAATGTGCAAGAACGAGAGCGTACTTGGAATTGGAGGCCTGCACCTCTATTTATGTACGGTGGCTCTGGCTTGTCCGTCGGATCTGGGCGCGTAATCCTGGCCATCAGTCTTGAATCTCCGAGCAGGGCACGCTATGCTTAACGTTGTAGCGTATTTGGGCCATGCTACCAAAGTGGGATTTCGGCCAGGCCCAATTACTCAAAGAGGCTTTTAGCCTAGGTCAGAACAGTGACCCCCCAAGTAGTGGTTGGGCGAGGAATGAGCTCGGCCTCGGCTTGAAGAGCGAGATTACAGCCTTTAATGTTGAGTCTTGTAAACGGTCAGTTTTGGGGAACTGATGCATCTTGTAATCATTATAGCGCAATTCCCAAGGGGAGTATTGATTAGACGACTTGATTTAAAGTGTCACTTCGGTTTTCGAGGCCTGGATAGATATAAGTAGAGCGAGGAAGATCTTACTTTTGTTCTACGAAGTGTGAAAGTTAACTCCGTTTCTGATTACCCAGAGTCATTTCTTGCGATCTCCGACTACCATCCGATAACAAGATTGTTTGCGGCGCGTGGCGATTTTTGCCTCTCACCTTCAATCCGTGTTCATCCTTCAAGCGTTTTTTCCAGAAATCATGTCTTCCGTTCCAGCCAAGTTCGTTCAGGAGGGTGTGTTGTGCGAAAAGGTGATGTGCAAGTATACACAATCGCAACAAGTAATATAATGATAAGTAAGATCGTCTCCATAGGGATTGATGTTAATTTTAAAGTTTAAATTACACAAACACTAAGTGAAACAAGTAGCAAATATATATGGTCACAAGTAATGATGAAAAGAGTGTTTGAATAGACAAAAAAAAAGAGTAGTTCAAATATGAGAAAGATAAGTTGGACTGCTTGTTACTAAGTAAATCTTCAAAAGCAAAGCGTTATAACATCAGACGTTATAACGTTAAGTGCTGCAGCAGATGATTATGTGCCTTTCAGTCACTAACGCCAGGGTTTCGTTACAAGATTCCTATATCTAGGTTCTAAATAAGTTCACCCCTGTATAATAAAGAACCCACAGCTTTTGCCTTATGAACTATTGCTTTCCTATGTCTAGGCGAAGCAAATGTTGCTTAAATGTCTTTAAACAACTTTTCATTCATATCAATCTTTGATTTCGATTCATGGACCATGTCTGTACCCATAAATATACCCATTTTAGCTGATCAATTCTAAAATAAGTTTGAAAGAATTAGAATGCAAAGATTGAAACGCAAAACATTAGATGTTATAAATACAATATTAAAGGTTCATTACAAAGCTCAAAGCAATCCAACTACAAGTGTTTAGCTCATGATAAGCATCATCAACAAAATACAAGACAAATGACTCATATTACCGTAAACAAGAAGAGGGAAGACGGTTGCAAAAGATACAACCCGTAAACTCCAACTCATCAACAAATTGTTGACGCTTATAACGTGAGCTTCACAAAAAGAAAGAAAATGGTAAAACTATATCTAAAAAGAAAAAGCTTGAAAGTTGTGTTAATGGAGGAGAATGGTGTCAAGTTTCTCTCCTAAAAACTCTCTCTACTTCACATGGGGGTGAAGAGTGTTGTGGAAGATGAAGAAGATATTTGTTAAAGTAGCTTTATCAAAAAGGTGATGGACACATCTCACCAACCAACACTATTCTCCACTCACAAGGTGCCAAGTGTCCACGCTAGCCACTAGAAGACATCATCCGTCAGTATGTACAGCCGGGAACAGTGTACTGTGACTTGACTTAAAGCAATTGGAGCCAAAAATTAACTTGTCTTTAATACTCAGCTGGCCACGCCATCTAGCGTTATAACGCTTACCGCTATAACACTAGCAAACACGTTAAAACATTCACAAGGACACCAAATGTCAGATAATCAACAAATCAGTACCTAGCCCTTATTTATTCTAAATGCACAGAATATAATAAATAAGATACAAATATTACTTGAGAACTTACTTTAATTTAACGAATAAAGGCATAAATAACTCATATAAATATGAGTTATCAGGGTGACCGAGATCAACCTTCATTGGCTGAAACTCCTCAGAGATTTGAGGCTGAACCTGCTGTTCATGACACAGTGGTGGATCGTTCAGGGAGCGCTGACCCTGCTAGTGATGCCGAGGCGCCAGAGGATGACCTGGAGTCATATGATTGGGTATCTTCGAAGATTTTGGAGACTAAAGCCAGGCTTGTGAAGACCAAACCACTGTCCTACTACCTTGGGTACATTGATGCCCCTGACGGGCAGAAATGGAGGCTTGAGGATGTGGAAGACTTCCCAATTTGCACTGTGCTCCCGAAGAGGGCGCTCGGCTTCTTTTTCCACGGGAGAACCTTGTAGTTGATGGGAATTCGCATCCCCTTGACTGAGTACCTCATTCATTATCAATGTTTTTACCTACTCTTTCCCTTTTTTTCGCGACTCGACTGCGTCTTGGTCGCCTCTTTTTCTAACACGTCGCTCCTCCTTCAGGCAAAGATAATGGCAGCGCCTTGTTGCCTCGCCGTCCGCGTGGATAGTCACATCACTTTTTTCCAAAAAGAATTTCATCTTCAGGTGAATGGTAGACGTGACGGCCCCGAGCTTGCCCACGGTTGGTCGGCCTGTGATCTGATGATCTGATACAGAGACGCATGTGTAATACGAGGAATCGTGTCTTTATAGTTCTGGATAGTTCCCCATCCCCCTACATTACTTGAAATTCAATGTACCTCAGGGGTGTCGTCCGTGAACCATGCTGACTCATCGACATATGTATATTGTTGTTCAGTTTAAAGCCAAAATGCTAGTCTTTGTTTGTGTTAGCATAGATTTCAATTGATGTCATTAGGATTGCATTGTAATAAGGCCGAGTCTGAACGTGGCCTTTGGGGGTTTGGCCGGGTTGTGAAGGCGCCAAGGCGCTCACGGCTTGAGCCCGGGATTGAGCCCGAGTCGGGGGGCGTACCCGGGGAGGCATGACTTGAAACGAAGCTTGAGAGACAGAGGTAGAAGCAAAGTCGAGCGGAAGAGAACAACTGAGCTCCCATTGTGGTCGCCAATGTTCGGTCTTGGAGTTCGGATATACATTGTCCGAGGAGCTTTGAGGAACTTGCTTCTTGAACCTTGAAGATTGTTGTCGGCGTTGAAGATCGAGGCTGGTCCGAGTTAGTCTTCCTCCCACGTCGGGTGGGGTGTACTTGCAAACACTCTGATGCCTAAGTCAGTAAATGAATGAGGCGGAATGTGCAAGAATAAGAGCATACCTGGAATTGGAGGCCTGTACCTCTATTTATAGATGACGTGGCTCGGTCTTGTCCGTCGGATCTGGGCGCGTAATCCTGGTCGTCGATCTTGAATGTCCGAGCGGGGCATGCTATGCTTAACGTTGTAGCGTATTTAGACCGTGCTACCAAAGTGGGATTTGGGCCAGGCCCAATTACTCAAATGGGCTTTTAGCTCAGGTCGGAACAAAGACCATTCTTGTTTTTCTAAAAAAAATCAAAAACTTAATAAAACACGGCAAAATAGAAAAGAAAAGCCACATGGATAACATAGTATCAATTTGGTCGTGGAATATTTATTATTTTTTGGTGTCAATTTGGTCTCTGACAATTGTCACGTTGGCACTTAACTGTCATATCAGCTCGGTAACTAACAGTGGTTGGCAGAATGACTAAATTTACACACTTTTATAAATGTTAGGGACTAAATTGACATATGCTAAAAGTTAGGGACCAAATTGAATATTTTTTAAAAGACATGGACTTAATTGGTATTACCTCATCGAATGCAGCATTTAGAGAGGGAAATCTAAGGTGCCGTTATGTTTCGCGAAATAAAGGGAAGAAGACGCGAGGTTAGTTACTTATACCATTTCTCTCTGTTCTGTCATCGTAGTTTCCCAGGCCCAGCCCATCCATAATTCGACCGGGAGAGATTCTCTCTCTCTCTCTCTCTCTCTCGGTTTCTTTCTGATCACACTATTAGTTATTAGTTATTAGGGTTTTCGGATTCCTCTATCTTTCTCTCCTTCATTTCAATTCCCTCCGATGAAGAAGAATTTGCCGGTTGAAGACGCACTCGAAGATGAGCACGCCCCTTCAAACAAGCGCCACAAATCTTCACAAGAGGTGCGTCTACCTTTCTTTATTTTATTTTGCGGCTTGTTTTGTTATTCTTAAAATGATCATCTTCATCAGTGATCGCATTGTACCATTCTGCATTAATTTCAATTTCTCTAAAAATTCGCTTAAAGTATGTGATGTAATAATAAATAATGTATGTGATGTGATCTCAAATTCTTAGATTGGTTTTAATGATTAAAATATATTCTAATTAATATTTAGATTCTTGAATTGGTCTTGCACTCTGATTACGAGTATTTTTAAAGATTATTTATTGTATTGAACTCTTGCTTGTGAACATTTAGAACGTTTGTGTCATTGAATATATTTAAAGGAGAAACGAGCGCTTTTTGGGACAAGAAGGTGCAAGATGACAATGAGTGGGGCTAAGAGCTGCGAAATGGGGTTTAGCGCATCCCCTCAGAGCAATCATTTACCTTTTACCATATGAATCCCTGATTTCGTTGTTTCACTTTCATCTTCACGTGCAGTCCCTGCTTGCTGTTTTCTGCGAATTAAATACGAATTTGTGCGAATTGTTTCGTAAAAGTACACCAAATCGGTAGCGAGAACCAATTTTCTGTTCACAGTTATGGAAAACGAATTATGTTTCTTTGGGCGGTTTCCCCATTGCAAAGTTCCCAGCCTAGGAACTGTCCCTAAATCGGACTTCATGAACTTACAGGATGGATAGATTCAAGTGTAAGAGAGAGCAAAATAGCAAATTAAATTTTTTTTTAGTCACTGATTGATTTCATCCCTTCATGTAGTAACTAATAGATCTAGTGGTAAAAATCAACACACAACCTATGGTAAATTTGTAGTAGTTCATCTTAGCCATTGTTGAAAAATGTAAGTTAATATGTTTGTTTCAACATCTTATTCTCTTTGTGCATTGTCTTACAAATCATATAGGAATGGAGTGCTTCCAGTGATACTTTTGGTGGTCCTTCTTCCCAATTTGATATACTTGATGAGCCTAGTCCTTTGGGCTTGCGTCTGAGGAAGAGCCCTTCGCTGTTGGATTTGATTCAGAGGAAACTTTCTGGAGAAAGTATGGATGTTGCAAATGCAGCACAAAATAAAAATCTAATCTCTGGAGTGAAAAAGGAAAGTGGCTGTACTCCTGAAAAGCTTAAAGCTTCAAACTTTCCAGCTTCACTTCTAAGGATTGGTTCCTGGGAGGTATGTTTGAGATACTTCGTGTCACTAGTGTCTTAGGAAATACATTTTGTGGATGGATTTAGACTAGCTGAAAGTTCTCTTTTTCCTGGCACTGGCAGTATAAAGCTAAATACCAGGGCGACTTAATGGCAAAGTTTTACTTCGCTAAACATAAGCTTGTATGGGAAGTTCTTGAAGGTGGCCTAAAGAGTAAAATAGAAATTGAGTGGTCAGATATCACGGGACTTACGGCACATTGTCCTAAGAATGGTCCCAGTACATTGACTGTTGTGGTAATTTTTCCCCTGCCTGCCTCGAATTTAGCTGCTTGAATAGTTCTCTAAGATTCAAAGGCCTATGCATGGGTTGTAGTTTAGTTAGCTTATCGTTAATCCATTGTTGAATTTGTGTGTTGCAGGTTGCCAGACAGCCTCTTTTCTTCAGGGAGACTAATCCTATGCCTAGAAAGCATACACTATGGCAGGCGACATCAGATTTTACTGATGGACAGTCTAGCCAACATAGGTATATTATTTGTTGTTTTCCTCTGATATGTGATTTTGTGTTAGCTGTTTGATAGGATTCAAGAATGTATAAAACTGTTTATTCAATCAAAAGAATCATACAAGGGAACAATCGTTCCAGTGAGAACTACAATTCAGTTACAACTGAAAATGCATAAACTGTCAAAATTGAACTGTTTATCAGCTAACTACCTATTTATATTACATTTGTAGTTAGCTGAATTTACAATAATACCCTCCCTTAGCTATTATTAGTGTCTCTACTCTTCCTATAGTACACTTTCTTGACATAAGGCTTGCTATCAATCAGTGGCGAATCTTCATAGGAGCCGGGGGGAGCCACGGTATCCCCCGGCTCCCATTAAGTTAATATATACATAGATATATTTTATACTCAAAGTTAGAATATATAGAACCAAATGAACACTAAATAACAAAGGTATCAGTAGTCAAATGGTTAAGGGCATTATTTGTGTATTTAGGGTCCCCAGTTCAATTATTGTGATGGTCAAACCTTTTTTTTTTGTAGTTATTTGTATATTTTTCTCAAAAATTAATATAAAAAACCGCACTAAGCAATTTTGAACTTAGGACATTAAAATTGACATAGATAATTTTGACCACTAAACCAAACAAACTATTATAAATACACCATTAATTTTGTTTTATATATTTGTTACTATTTTGGCTCCTCTCCAATTTTTTGGCAAGATCCGCCATAACGCTCAAATACCCCTAAGGCTTTCACCTTGTCCTCAAGGTGAAAATCGAGAAAAAATCTTCTCCGCTTCTCTAGTTCCCATGAGTTCTCACAAGTGGCAAATTCTTCCAATGTACTAGGACTTCAAAGATCCCCTTGCTTGTTGTATCTTATTTGCGTAATGTCATCAATGTCCGTTGGGGCGCCTTCTTCACCAAGACAAAGAGGAATTTGTTGTGGTTCATACGTGCTGAACTGCCTTCTTGAGCTTATCGATGTGGAAGATGTATGACCTTGCAATGAATGGCAAGGCCAACCTATAAGCTACAGCTCCCACTCTTTCAGTGACTTGGTATGGACCATAGTATCTAGGGCTCAATTTTTCATTTCTTCTAGCTGCCAATGATTTCCATCTATAGGGGCATGCTTTCAAGTACACCCAATCACACACTTCTAATGTTACATCTCTCCGGTGTTTATCAACATTCTTTCTTTGAGCTCTTTGTCGGGTTGTCTTTGCAAACTGTTCAAGAATCGTGTCTCTTTGCTCATACAACTCATTCATTGCCTCTACATTGGAAGGAATAGTTGGTCCTCTGATGATAGGATTAGGCTCTTTACCATACAAAGCCTTATATGGGGTCATTTCAATTGACACATTATAGTTGGTGTTAAACCATAACTCTGCCCAAGGTAACCATTTCATCCAAGACTTAGGATGATCACCAACAAAACACCTCAAATAAATCTCCAAGCATCGGTTTGTTACTTCAGTCTGGCCATCTGTCTGGGGTGAAATGCAGTGTTGTATTTCAATTTAGTACCAACTTGTTTGAATAGCTCTTTCCAAAATTGACTCAAGAAAATTTTATCTCTATCGGATACTATTGCTTCTGGGAATCCATGGAGCCTTACCACACCTGTGATAAAGTGGCTAGCCACATCAATTGCTGTGTACGGGTGCCCTAGAGTGATGAAGTGAGCTGATTTGGTAAGCCTGTCAACCACTACCAAGTTGGTGTCAACCTTTCAACTCGAGGAAGACCACTAATAAAATCCATGGATATCTCTGACCAGACCGATTTAGGCATAGGTAAGGGCTGTAGTAGACCAGCAGGTGCCAATGTTTGCAATTTGCTTTGCTGGCAGTGTTGACACTGCATGATGAATTGCTTTATATCCTCCTTCATTCCTTGCCAGAAAAAAACTGCACTGATACGTTTAAACGTTCTGAAAAATCCTGAATGACCTTCTTGTAGGGTGGTGTGGAACTCGTGTAGAATAGTAGGGATCCTGGAAAACGTTTTAGGTAATACCAAAGCATGTTCTCAGTAGAGCAGACCATTCTTCACTGAGAATTTGGTAGAATCTGCACTCTGCAACACCACCTTCTGCATTAGTGTCTGTAGTACTGGGCACTTGTGTATCTCAGCTTCTGCATCCCTTAATCCCGGTTGAAAGGTTCAACTGGGATTAAGGGATGAATTGAAAGAAATCAGAGACAAAAGAGATGATACAACACTCTGGTTATTCGTCCAAAGAACTATGCATAATCGCATGTAACAATTTTCTGCTTATTTCACTAATCGCCTTTCTTGTATCGATTCTGTTTTATTTATACACAAGTGCGAATAGGGAAATTACATAATTGCCCTTTATTTCCCTCTATTTCTTCTATATATTCTAGTTACAATAGGATGTGAGCTATCAATACCCCCTAAAGCTTTCACCTTGTCCTCGAGGGGAAAAGTGGGAAAAGTCATTTTCAATTTATCCAAAGAACTCCCGGCTATTCTCACAGGAGAGGAGGTGCTTCCACTTGACAAGTACTTCAAAGAATGCCTCGAGAGTTGTATCCGAGCTCTAGTAAGTCTTCCAGTGTCCGTTTGTAGAATTCCTCTTCGCCAGAGCCGCAGGATTGGTTGAGCCGTGGTTGCTGTGATAGCTTTCTTCAGTTTGCTTACATGGAAGACAGGGTGGATTTTGCAATCAACAGGTAGCTCAAGCTTTTAGGCCACTGTGCCTATTTGCTCAATGATTTTGTAAGGACCATAGTATCTAGGACTTAGTTTTTCATTCCTTCGAGTAGCTAGGGACTTCCATCTATATGGAGTGGCCTTCAAGTACACCCAATCACCTACCGAGAGGGTCACATCCCTTCTTTTTTTATCTGCTTGTTTTTTCATCCTCTGTTGCGCTTGACAGAGGTTGTCATGGAGCCGTGCTAGCAACGAATCACGAGCTTCATACATGTGGTTCACTTCCTCAACATTGGATGGGATAGCAGGCCCTCTAATGATCAGATTAGGGTCTCTCCCATACAAAGCTTTGTAAGGGGTCATTCCAATAGACACATTGAAGTTGGTATTGAACCAAAGTTCTGCCCAACATAGCCATTTAGTCCATGATCTAGGATTTTCACTTACAAAGCATCTTAAGTACACCTCCAAGCATCTATTAACAACCTCCGTTTGGCCATCTGTTTGAGGATGGAATGATGTGCTATACTTCAACCGTGTTCCAGCTTGCTTAAGAAGCGTTTTCCAGAAATTACTTAGAAATTTTTTGTCTCTGTCCGAAACAATTGTTTCTGGGAATCCATGTAACTTAACAATCCCAGAAATGAAGCATTGAGCTACCTCACTAGCTGTGTAGGGGTGTCCTAATAATAGGAAGTGAGCACTCTTTGTGAGCCTATCAACCACTACCAATATGGTATCATTCTTGCCCACTCTCGGTAACCCTCCAATAAAGTCCATTGATATGTCATTCCACACCTTTGGTGGAATTGGAAGAGGATGAAGAAGACCAACAGGTGCTAGGGTTTCCATCTTACTCTGTTGGCATTGTTGACACTTCATGATATACTCTTTGATGTCTTGTTTCATACCTGTCCAATAAACACAACAGCTATCCTTTTAAATGTTCTAAAAAAACCAGAATGTCCTCCCCGCAGAGTAGTGTGAAACTCATGCGGATAACAGAATTCGGAAAAACTCCCCGGTAAGACTAGGTTTGTTTCCTCAGTAGACGAGTCCATGTTTGATCGAGTAGTGTTTCGATCCGCGGTTTTAGAACAATGCATTGCGATAGTTCTTGTAACTTGGGGCGCTTCGATCTCTTCTTCCCATTCGGACCACTCGGCGTTGTTATGCTTGAGATTGCAAAAAAAATCATTTGGCGTGACAAAGCATCACCCACTTTATTGCACTTCCGTGTTTCTCAGACCGTACTTCAAAATCAAACCCCAGTAGTTTAGCAGCCCACTTTAATTTGTTCACCCCCTAACAAACTCGTCATCAAGTATCGCAAGCTTTGCTTTGGTCGGTTCTTACTATAAAGTGTTGTCCCAAAGTGTAGTGTCGCCACTTTTGAATTGCTAATACCATAGCCATTAACTCCTTTTCATATGGTGATTTTTGTTGGGCCCTGCCGCCGATTTACTTCGATCAAGTAGGCTAGAGGTCTTTCCCCGCATAAGGACAAAGACTCACCCTCTTTGGACGCACGGTCTCTATTACAAACACCTTAGAAAAATCGCATTGCTAAAAACAGCAGCAGTGTAGACATAGTTTGTTTTAGTAGTTGGAAGGCGATTCACTTTTCGGTTCCATGCAAACTTGTCTCGCCTTGAGTAGTAGTCTCTCATAAAGGCCTTTCCATCACACCATATCCTTGTACAAACCTCCTATAATACCTGTTAGCCCGAGGAACCCTCTCAACCCCTTCATATCTCTTGGAGTTGGCCATCATGTCATAGCAGCGACTATTTTTTCGAGGATCTGCAGAAACTCCTTCTCACAAACTACATGACCTAGATATTCCACTTTGTGTACAGCAAAATCACATTTCTTTTTGTTAACCACTAATGAGTTATCTCTCAAAACCATGAATACTTGTCTAAGATGCTTGGCATGCTCCTCCTCATTCTTACTATAGATTAGGATGTCATCAAAGAATACCAATGCAAACTTCCTCAAATAAGGTTTGAGAATTTCATTCATTAATGCTTGAAAGGTGGAGGGTGCATTGGTCAGCCCGAAGGGCATTACTAGATACTCATAGTGTCCCTCATGGGTTCTAAATGTCGTTTTTGGAATGTCTTCGGTTTTCATTCTGATTTGGTGGTATCCGGATTTCAAATCAAGCTTAGTAAAAATCATAGCACCATTTAGCTCATCCAACAGTTCATCTATCAGTGGAATTGGGAATTTATTGGGTATGGTTAGCTTATTCAAGGCCCTATAGTCCACACAAAAGCGCCAACTTCCATCTTTCTTTCTAACAAGTATAATAGGGCTTGAGTAAGGGCTAGTACTTGGCCTTATAATTCCTGTCTTTAACATATCTCCTACCAATTTCTCTATTTCATTCTTTTGGTAGTGAGGGTACCTATAAGGTCTCAAATTGGGAATGGTGGCACCTTCCTTTAACACAATAGCATGATCTACTTCTCTACTAGGAGGTAAGCTACTGTTTTCTAAGAACAGAGTTTCAAACTCAGCTAGGACTTGTAGGATTACCTCGGGTGTGTAATCGTCAGGTCTTTGGTTCGAGGTCCTCAGAGGACTCGCATTCTATCAAGTATACCTCCTGAGTGCTCTGCAGTTCTGCTACAAGTTCCTTAGCAGTAGCTTCCCGTTTTGATAGAGAAGGGTCCCCTCTTAACACCGCGGTCTTCTCTCCCAACTTCACCTTCAAGGTCATGTCCTTGAAGTTAGCCTTGATGTTTCCCAACTTCTCTAACCAATCAATCCCCAAAACTATGTCTTCACCATCTAGAGGGAACACAAAGCAGTCCACCTGTATCTTCATTCCTTGCAAAACCAGCTCAACCCCTCTGCAAACACCTCTGGTCAGAATTCTCTGGCCATTCCCTACCTTCACCCAACATGGTGGTGTGTCTTCCACTTTCCAGTTATGAGCAGTTACCAACTTCATTGACACGAAGTTATGAGTAGCACCATAGTCAACTAATACAATCACTTCTAGTGTTCCTATGGTGGCCTTGATCATGAATGAACTTTTTGATGACAAGCCTGCCATGCTACATAGGAGAAGACTCTTCACATCACCACCCCACACAATATCTTCCTCTTCATCCACCTTCTTATTATGTTCTTCACCATCTTCCTCCACATAGAGGATTCTGATCATTTTATTCTTGCAGATATGCCCTGCTGTATATCTTTCATCACATGTGAAGCACAACCCCTTCCTTCGTTTCTCATCAATCTCCTTGCTTCCAATTGATCTTGCACCGTGTGGTTGATCGGTTTTCCCTGTTTCTTGGCCCTTAGTTTCTGTTTTCATGGTTGCCTGATCAGTGTTTGCCTTGGTCATCACTTCTTGGCGCCAATTCTTGCTATTAGTGTATCCCTTATTGCTCCAAGATTGCTTGTTTTGCCCTCCATACCTTCCTACTGCTCCAATCTTCTCCTCCGCTAGTAACGCCACATCCATCATCTCCGCTAAATCCTTGGGACGATGCAATCTTACCTCAACCCTTATATCTTCTCTTAACCCATTGGAGAACAACCCAACGAACAATTCTTGATCCTTCACCTTTACGTGGCTTGATACGGTTTCGAAATTCTTGCGATATTCTCTCACCGAGCCTTCTTGTTTCATGCTCATCAAGATTTCGAATGCGTTCGTGATTACCGTTGGTTGAAAACGTCTTAGTATTGCATCCTTCAACGCGTCCCAAGTCAACTCCTCTGCGCTAGCTTCCCACCATTGAAGCCACGATAGCGCTTCCCCTTCTACCGCCATCATCGCCGCGTCTAACTTTTCGTCTTCCTCGATACGCCGTACCTTGAAGAACCTCTCAATCTTGGTTAACCACCCCGTCGCGTCCTCGCCGTTGAACACCGGAAGATCAATCTTTCTCAGGCGTTGCTTCCCTTCGTTTTGGTTTCCGTTGTGCTCGGGTCGGGTTCTCGGGTTGCCGTCTGGCGCGCCGCCTGCAGAGTCCGCCGCGAACGATCCGCTCCATGCGCGCAAACATGTTCGCCGAGTTGCAATTTGGTTCGCACCTCCATTTCTTGAAGCCTTCGCTCCACCTCGTCGATTCTAGCTTCCATGGCAGCTTTCTTCCGCGTCATTCACCAAGAATCGTCTCGCTTTGATACCAGTTGAAAGGTTCAACTGGGATTAAGGGATGAATTGAAAGAAATCGAGAGAAAAAAGAGATGATACAACACTCGGTTATTCGTCCAAAGAACTATGCATAATCGCATGTAACAATTTTCTGCTTATTTCACTAATCGCTTTCTTTATCAGATCGATTCTGAGTTTATTTATACACAAGTGCGTAATAGGAAATTACATAATTGCCTTTTATTTCCTCTATTTCTTCTATATATTCTAGTTACAATAGGATGTGAGCTATCGATCCCGGAAAACGCTTTTAGGTAATACCAAAGCATGTTCTCGATGAGCGGACCATTCTTCACCGAGAATTTGGTAGAATCGCACTCGCAACACCACCTTCTGCATTAGTGTCAGTAGTATCGGGCACTTGTGTATCTCGGCCTTCCCATTCACTCCATTCGTGCAATTGTTCGCCTTGCCCTCGGGTTACCCGGGTTATTGCGACCGAACTCGTGGCTTGCATTGTCGCGATGAATGCTTCCATACGAGCGAGTGCGCGTCGTCGAGCGTCGTTGATTCCATGCCTCGGACTCTTCCAATCTTCGCTCCAATTCCTCGATTCTTGGATCCATGTCTCATTCGCGATTTTGAACCACCCTTCTTCCATTGCATGAAATTCCCGTGGATCGAAGATGAAATCGATACCGATTGATAGGATTCAACAATGTATAGAATCGCTTATTCAATCAAAAGAATCATAAGGGAACAATCTCAACTGGTTTAGAGTTCCAGTGAGAACTACAATTCAGTTACAACTGAAAATGCATAAACTGTCAAAACTGAACTGTTTATATTACATTTGTAGTTAGCTGAATTTACAATAATACCCTCCCTTAGCTATTATTAGTGTCTCTACTCTTCCTATAGTACACTTTCTTGACATAAGGCTTGCTATCACTGTTCTATGCATTGGTAACGTCTGAAAAGTTTATGGTTTAATTGATTTATCGTAAGTTGGGTAGGAGATTTATTAGATTTAATCCTTTACTTTGTATAACTGTTCTTAAGGATTAAAGACTGATTGCCATGTGAATTTTGAAAAGGAGAGTGCATTGATATTGCGTTTGATATTGAGTTATGTTGACTTTAGAGGATACTATCTTTAAAGCATTTCTAGTCAGTACAGTGGTTTAAATTGGAAAAGTTTTGTTTTGGGGTGGGAGGTAGGGGTGTTGTTTTGATAGTTTTTTGGTTCTTTTTGAGATTGCACTTGTTTTTAGGTTCAATATACAAGACCTTGATTTTTGAAAAACTCAATCTTGTGGTTTTGTAGGATGCATTTTTTGCAATGCCCACAAGGGATTTTGGCTAAACATTTTGAAAAGCTTATCCAGTGTGACACACACCTTAATTTTTTAAGTCGACAGCGAGATAGCGTTTTGGGTTCACCATATTTTGATACACAACCTTCTACTTCTTGGGACCCAGACAATCCAAAAGGTCATGATCTGCATCAAGTCAGTGGTAGAGGATCCACATCCACCTCATCTAGTTTTCAGGACAGAGGATCACCTCAAGCATCCTTGTCATCATCATGCATGACATTAAACAGTCTCCCCCGAGATATAACTTCACCCAGTTCAGGTACTGTAAGAAATTGCGCTTTTTCCCTTCTATTTCATGCATTACTGCATATATTTAGAGAAAAGAGGAACAGTTTCTATTCACCCTGGCTAGTACCATGTCTAGGAATATTTGATTTTTCTGGTTTTCCAAGTTTATATCCCCTGTATTCCTGTATGATTTGATATTCATTTCCTCAATAGGCATTATGTCTGTCTATGTACTTGGCCTTGTTATCAACTAATTTTGTTTAGTCATTTCTGCACAATATTTATGAATCCATGTTTTGGGTGATTTAGATATTGGAAGATTATTCAGTGTGTCTATCAGTCCTTTGATATATTTGGTGAATTTTTGCAAATTTTTTTCAGCGACACCTTTACTAGTCATGGAATGTCCTTCAAGTGATAGGAGCAATGTATTCAGAGCTTCTATGTCGGCGAGTGATTTGATTGGCCAACTTGAACGTTGCCTCTCAGAGGAAATGACATCTGGGAATCAACCCTTATCTACTAGAGGATCAAAGTACAAGGAGATCCTGGAAGAGATTACACAGCATCTGCTGAATGACAATCAGGTTACACCCACTTCTGATGAAAAATCACTCATGACAAGGGTCAATTCTCTTTGGTCTCTTCTGCAGAAAGACCCTGTGGAAAATCAGAATTCATCTCACTCTACTGCTGAAGATAGCAGCAATGCTTCAGTACCTGGTGAGGAGGACTCGAAGGATGCTTCTGGTTGCATGCAAGAATTAGGCATGTCTAGGAAAGACTCGTTTAGTGATTTGCTTCGCCAACTTCCTAGAATCGAATCTCTTTCGAAGTTCTTGTTTAACATATCGGAAGATGACAATGACAGTACATCCAGATAGCTTTTTCAGAGATCTTGTCCCAAAAGAAGTGCAACGTTTAATTTCTATCTTGGGAATCACTGGGATTTGGAAAAGTTGTTTTAATGAAGAATCCTGGTAGAACCCGTGTTAAAATTGCCAAGTAGGTATTGTAGCTCTCTTTGCTATCGTGGACGGTTGTTGTCTGCATGTAAGTAAATTATTGTGTTGCCTGAGTATATATCAGCATTTATGGATGGTATCTATCTGTGTCTTTCCATATCAAGTATATGCCGTAGCTAATAGCCTGATAGCGACACCACTCACCAATATGCAATCTGCACGTTAAAATAATAAAACACCTTGTAAGGGTCTGTTAGGTTGGAGGGAGTAGACATGGCAACGGGGCGGGGCGGGGCCGGTTTTTACACCCCCCGTCCCCGACCCCGACACAATACCCGATCCCCGACCCCGACCCCAAAATCCGCCGGGCATGAAATCCGTATCCCCATCCCCGCCTCGATGGGGTCGGGTTTCCGCCCGCCCGTCGTCCCCCGACTCCTATGTTGACCAAAAAAAAAAATTCATTCTCATGGAATAAAACGACTTCAAATTCGATTTCTAAAAAGTCTTTGCTTTCAAACCTGTGTTTAATTCTATATTCTGCATTGTAATTTATTAAAATTGTTGAAAGAACTACATAATCATTAAAATGTTCAAAGTAAGCTCCAGACTTTTTTGGTTACAAAATAAGTTCAAGACTAATCTATCACCACACAACCAAACCAAATTCTGAATTATCAAAACAACAATTCAAAATACAACCCAACAAGTAAAAACAAGTGTTACAATATAAACATTATTAATTGATAGACATGGCAGTAAATAGCTGATCGTCTTCATTCTTCAAAATAAGTTGTAATAGAGCTTGCAAGTTCACCTGTATTAATATTAAGACAAAACAAGTGTTAAAATATAAACATTAAACCTTACAAAATTTGAAGCAAATAAAGTAGAGAATACCTTCATCATCGCACTCCATTTCATCGAGTAAAGTAGCATATGCGTTGCATAATTTAGAATTAGAACAACTCGTTAATATAAAATATACTAAATTATAATCAATTCCTAATTAAATTATATAAAAATGTTTGGCAATTATGGGGATATTAGAATGAATAATTTAATACATACTCGCCTTCTCAAAGACTCCATAACCAACTTCTAGCACACATCAAAGCCTCTAAAGTAGTCCAATGAAGTCGATCATGATGAGGACTTAAGATAATACCGCTAGTCTTTGAATGATGATTCTGGTTACGGTAGAAACAGAATTGCTAATACATCCTTCGCAATTGCTTGAAGTGTTGGATACTTGACACCATTCAATTTCCACCACATTAAAATATCAAAATCTGGATTAATTCTAGGAATAACATCTTCCTCTAAATAACGGTCCAACTCGGTCTTAACAAATGATGTTTTTGCTCTTTTTTCCTCCTGAACAAACACATCAAAAGCATCGAGAGCATCACCAAGCAGCACCAACATTGAAGAGTTGTTGTTGGATCCTTGATTCATTTGAGATTGATAGTGGAAATCAAAGCATAACACAAATCTTTGATCTTTTGGATTTCAAAGAGCACAAGAATCATATCCATACATTTGTTCATAATAATACTCCACCAAATCCATTTTGAATCTAGGATCCAAGACACTAGCAACTCCCATTATATCATGAATAACATTCCAATATTTATCAAATTTTGCCAACATCTTTTCACCATTTGTTTAATCAATGTATCGTAGTCACCAATCCACTTGAAATTGCCAATTTGACATCACATATCTTGAAAAAATACAAATTTGCAAAGTGGGATATTTAGTGCCGTAAAAACTTCAGAATGCAATTGAATAATTTCAATCTTTCACAAACATCCTTTGCAAATTTCCATTGTAAACTAGTTGGCAAACAAGTGTATTGAGACTCACGTTGTTTTAAACGATCAATACCTCCCGATATGAAATGGCAATATCAAGCATCTTGTATGTTGAATTCCATCCGGTTTGGCAATCTAAAGCCAAACTTACGTGCATGTAACTCGCAATTGTCCGGTCAGTCTCTTCAAATTTTTCTTTCTTTTTAGGTGTCGCATCCAATATGCGACACACTATCCCTAATATTTTCTATGCCATCCTTCACCACTTCCAAACCATCTTTCACTATCAAGTTTAATATGTGAGCACAACAACGCATGTGAAATAAAGACCCTCCCTTAACAAAGTGTTTAAGTTCAACTTATCCTTAACTTTATCAATCATAGCGTCATTTGTGCTACAATTATCTAGAGTGATAGTTGACAATTTTGTGTCAATGTTCCAATCCATCAAACATTCAACCAAGGCATTACTAAGTCTATCACTAGTGTGAGGAGTGGAACATAAATGAACCTAATATAATAAAATTCACATTTAGTCACTATGCCATATAAATAACTAAAACAATATTTAATATCATTTATGATTATTAAAACTATAATAAATATAAAAAAGTTATTACCTCAAAACGTGACTTTGGAGAGTCCAAGATCCATCAATATAATGAGCCGTTCTGACCATATACCCTCTCTTTGATTGCTCAAGTCCACATATCGGATGTAATTGCCACTCTTCCTTGAAGACCGCCTAATAACTTCATGGTAGTTGATCTCTCATACTCATACACTTTCAATATCTCTTTCTTGATTGTATTTCTTGAAGGAACTTGAAACAATGGTTGAAGAGTCACGAGTATCTCTTAAAACCACAATGATCCACTATCGAAAGTGGATAGTCATGCATAATTATTGCGTGTGCAAGCTCTTTCCTTGCATTTTCAAAGATCATAAGTTCCGGCACCTAGCTCCTGCTTTCCTTGAATGATCTTAGGCATAAGAAATGATTGCCCTTGTTATTACCGCCTCTCTCCTTCAACTTTTTTGAACACATGTTTCCATGTGTTTCAAAGAAAATGTTTCGTTCCATTTCTTGAATCTCCACCAAGTAGTTTCTTGCAATAATTACATTGAGCTTTTTGTTGTTCGTTAACCATCATTAATTCGAAATGCTTCCATACAATACTTTTGCGCCTATCCTTTTTGACTACATCATTTTCGCCTCCATTTGTGCATTCGCTTGTGCATCCGCTTGTGCATCCGCTTCCCTGCCTCAACATCTTGGGGTGTTGGCATAGATTCAACATTAATTGGAGGGTTGCAACTTTCTTGTTGAGTTGGATCATGTTCACCTTCTTGTGAAAGAGGCGTTGGAGAGTTACCAACATTACCAATAGCATCCATCGCTTTTATGTCCTGTGATATAAAGACACTACAGCTTAGTGATTCTCAATTCAACTAAAGTAAAACCGTAATTAAAAATATCTAAAACAATATAACTTTGACATCCAAGTTAGTGATTGATCTATAAAGACAAACAAATATAACTTGAAAACAACATAGAGGTCTTCAAGTTTGGCATCGAGGAAAAGGAAGTCAATGATGTTTTCGCTTGGGGTATTTCAAGTACTTAGATTTTCGCCACTGCCTACTAAACCGCACCCAAGCAAAATATTATTTGAAAACAACATAGAGGTCTTCATAATTTATACTGTTGTTGACTAATCTCATTGCATTTATTTTGAACAATGCATCAAGATTTTGCAAATCCAATCATCAAGAGGATCAAATAAATAAATCAAACTAATAAAACACGTTAAATAATGGTGCAAATAATTATAAAAGTGGTAACATTTTAATATAGATAACCTCTCGCAAGTTTTCTTTGAGCATCTTGAACTTCTTTGTTATAAATGGCATATTCCGTGATTTTCTCTCGCTTATTAAGTCATTGATATTTTCTAAGTTCTTCTTTCTCCTCATCTAGCATCCATCGTTCAACATTACAAATTCATTGAACAGGACTAATTCTGAATTTTCAGAATTTGTACTGTGATTCTGAATACAAATTCATTGAACAGGACTAATTCTGAATATAAATAAAAAGGGGATTAGGAGAAAGAATGGACCTTGAATATAAATAAAAAGGGGATTAGGAGAAAGAATGGACCGAGGGAGATGGAGCGAAGAAGATGAATTTTTTTTTTGGTTCACTTTTTAGGAGGAGATAGAATGGACCTTGGATCCTCTCCTCTTTCTCTCAACCTCTCCCTCTATCCTCTCTATCTCTCTCAACATTATCTTTCAATTATTTAATCATGAGAGAGCGTGAATTAGGAGAAAGATAGACGAGATAAAGAGAGATGTAGAGAGAAAGAGAATGAGAGGATCCAAGTCCGAGAGAGAATGAGAGCAAAACTTTCTTAGGCCACCTTTTGCTTCCCTGCTGAATTGGAGGGATGTAGAGGGAAGGGGAGAAGGCTTAATAAAATTTTAATTATGTTGAAAATTTTACTCTCAGTCGTATGTTAAAATCTAAGCTCCCACGTCCCGATCGGACTTCATAGACCGACGGTCGGGATCGATCACCCAAATCCGACAGACAGAACCAAGCTCGCACGTCTATAAATAGAGGTGCCGGCCTCCAATTCCAGTTACACTCTCATTCTTGCACATTCCACCTATTCGTCTACTGACTTAGACATCAGAATGTCTGCAGGTACACCCCTTCCGACGTGGGACGAAGACCGACTCGAACCTCTCGAGACTATGGGTTACTTCAAGACTTTCGTCACTTATGGGGAGAAGAAACTCGCACGAGCCATCAAAACCACATTCGTGGTGATACCTATAGTTTCCCCCTATCACTGCATCGTCGGGAGGCCGACGCTAGAAAAACTCGGTGTCGTGGCCTCGGCAGTTCATCTGAAGATGAAGTTCCATGCCCTTAACGGCGAAGTGGTGACCATGCCGATCGATCCAAGGCCGCAGCATCGCATCATTTCTCACTCCGCTCGTTCGGGACTCGACATCAACCTCAAGAAATGCAAGAGCCCCCGCTGATAGCACTTGAGGTAAACCTCTCTGAGGTAGATGCCCGCTACCATCCCGACAGTCCTGAAGAAGAATCTGACGACGAGCTAGCCAAAGAGCTCAAGAAGAGGAACAAGCGTCCCGAACCCCAGGGTTCATTCCTCGAAATTCCATTAGGCGATGAACCCAACAAGACCGTCAAGATAGGTGTCGATCTCAGTGACGAGGTGAAAGAGGCCTTAACCGCTTGTCTGCGACGCAATGCATACCTCTTTTCCTGGTCCGCTTCCGAGATGCCAGGCATCACCCTTGAAGTCGCGTGTCACCACCTTGCCGTGAATCCTAACGCTAAATACGTAGCTCAGCGACAGCGGGTCCAAAGCGAAGAAAAAGCGGACGACTTCCAAAGCAATTGACGATTTAATCTCGGCAGGCTTCGTTAAAGAGGTCAAGTATACCACCTGGCTTTCCAACGTTGTATTGGTTAAACATGCCAACGGGAAATGACGAATGTGTGTTGACTACACTGACCTTAATAAGGCCTGCCCAAAGGACGCCTTCCCGGTGTTGAGAATCGATAAGTTGGTGGACAACGCTTCCGGCTTCCGTTTACTTTCCTTCTTGGACGCCTACTCCGGCTATAACCAGATAGCAATGAATCCTGCCGACCAGGAGTAGACACCCTTCATGACTGACCGAGGCAACTATTGTTACAGAGTGATGCCTTTCGGACTCAAGAACGCCGAGGCGACTTATGAGCGGATGATGAATAAAGTTTTCCAAGATCAAATTGGTCGGGTCGTCGAAGTCTACCTCGACGACATATATGATCGTCAAGAGCAAAGCCGACGAGGGCCATGTAGCTGACCTCGAGGAGATTTTTGCTGAGGCAAGGAGGATCAACCTTCGATTCAACCCCGAGAAATGCACCTTCGGGGTCAAAGCAGGGAAATTCCTCGGTTTTTGTCTAACAGAAGGAGGAATTGAAGCGAATCCGGACAAATGCAGAGCAGTAACCAACATGCGTCCACCAACGACCAAGAAGGAAGTTCAGAAGCTAATTAGGATGATCGCCACCTTGTCAAGGTTTGTCTCTAAGGTAGCCAATCGATCTCTTCCTTTCTTCAGAATCTTGAAGAAAGGGGTTGAGTTCCAATGGACCCCAGACTGCGAAAACGCACTCTCCGAACTTAAACAAATTCTCTCCGAGCTTCCAATACTGCTGAAGCCGGCAGAGGGATAGACTCTGTACTTGTACCTCGCCGTAGCCGAGGATACTGTTAGCGCAGTCTTGATCCGAGAGACAGAAGATGGGCAGCGACCCGTATACTTCGTGAGTAAGGTACTGCAGGGGGACGAGTCTCGATATCAGAAGATAGAAAAAGTAGCACTTGCTCTAGTCATCGCTGCCAGAAGGCTAAGGCTGTATTTCGTGGCACACCAAATTGTGGTTCGGACCGATCAACCTATTCGTCAAGTCCTACATCGTTCTGACCTAGCAGGCAGGATCATGGGTGGTTGAGCTCTCCGAGTTCGGCATTAAATATGAAGCTCGGTCCACCCTCAAGGCCCAGGTACTGGCCGATTTCATCGCCGAAATGACTCTGACCCCTTCCAATTCAGACTCCTTACTCTGGACTTTCCACATCGATGGATCTTCGAATTCGAGAGGGAGCGGAGCCGGGCAAATCTTAGAAAACTCGGAGGGTTTGATGATTGAAGTTTCCCTGAGTTTTGCATTCACCACCTCCAACATCCGGATTTAATACGAATTAGCATGCATAGCCGGCTTTAAAATCGGCCTCGATTTCGACGCAAAGATTATTGAGCTAAACACTGATTCATCACTAGTTGTTTCCCAGGTTAAAGAAGAATTTGTCGCGAAAGACACCGTGCTACAACGCTACTTGGCCTGAGTCTGAGAATTACTCTTACAATTTGATAAAGTAGAACTGAGACATGTTCCGAGGTCAGAAAACGCCCGGGCAGATGTCCTGGCCAAATTGGCAAGCACCAAGCCAACAGGAAACCTCCGGAGCATTATCCAGAAAAGCTTGAAAACCCCAGCGTTGATCTCTCCCCCCTCTCCATGGCCGACGTCAATGTTATCATCGAACGGAACGAATGGACGCAGCCAATAAAAAATTATATAAAATCCGGGGTCGAGCCATCTGACCCCAAAAGAAGCAGCTGCAATCCGGAAAAGAGCCACTTCTTTCACATTAATCGATGGCAAACTCTTTCGACGAGGCCTCTCTTCCCCATTGTTGAAAAGCGTGGAGGGGGAAGAGGCCGAATATGTACTCAAGGAAATCCATAAGGGAATCTGTGGGCAACACCTGGGGGCCCGAGCCTTGTCGAAGAAAGCCCTTCGGGCTGGTTATTCCTGGCCGACCATGGTCATAGTGCGACACTTGGCAGCGATATGCCGACGTACACAATGCTCCACCAGCCGAGCTCACCTCCTTATCAGCACCGTGGCCTTTCTCCCAATGGGGAATAGATCTACTCGGACCCTTTCCCATGGCAAGAGTCGGGGTCAAGTTTCTCATCGTTGCAGTTGACTACTTTACCAAATGGATCGAAGCCTAACCATTGGCGCAGATAACTGCCAAAAACTGCATTAAATTTGTCAAGAAGAGCATTCTCGCCGTAATCATAACTGATAACGGGACACAATTCGCTGATAGAGGATTCCGACAATGTTTAGCTGACCTGAATATAAAGCAACACTTCACGTTGGTCGAACACCCGCAAACCAACGATCAAGTCGAGGCAGCAAACCGAGTTATGCTGTAGGGCCTGAAGAAGAGGTTGAAGGGCGCAAAAGGAGTGTGGCACGACGAGCTCCCATATGTCCTATGAGCGTATCGAACCACGCCACATTCAACCACGGGCGAAACTCCTTTTCGACTCACATACAGGACAAAAGCCGTCATCCTTGTGGAAGTCGGGGAATCAACTTGGAGGATCCTATATCCTCTCAACGGGGAAGAAAATAACAGAGCTATTAGGGAAGAGCTGGATAATATCCAAGAAATCCGCGACAAGGCCCAGCTTGCTGAAGCTGTTGTCAAAGCTCGAATTGCACGCCATTACAACCAACGAGGCATCACCCCAGATTTTGACGTCGGCGACCTTGTTCTCCGACGAGCCGACGTAGGCAACAAGAATGCAAGAGATGGCAAGTTAGCCCCAAACTGAAAGCTCCATATCAGGTCATCTCCAAGACAGGCAAATGAGCTTATCAACTCGAAACGCTCTCTAAAGAGTCGATTCGAAAGGACGTGGAACGCGACAAAGCTCATAATTTATTACAGCTAGTCGTGTATTCTAAGAAGCAATTGTACCGAATCAATAATTCTCATCAATAAATGGAATAACTTCTTATTTCAAAATTACTTTGTTTCCTCATGAATAGGGCAAACGGCGACACCGGGTCCCTACTCGTAACAACGCCCCTCTCCATGACTCTGACATCGAGCTGGCCACTCAGAAGACACCGAAGACTGACTCGGACCTCTCGAGGTCAATCTTCCAGAGCCGACGACAATCTTCAAGGACCGTGAAGCAAGATCCTTCTAAGCTCCTCGGACAAGGTACTTCCGAATTCCAGGACCAAACACCTTTCAAATCCTAATGAATTCCTACCTACCAAATACACCTATGCCGCTATCGCCTCCCTTCCACTCGCCACCGGAATGAGCCACCGTGAGGTGCGATGTTTATGGAACTTGAAGTGGGTGATTCTATTGGATCATGTTTGGGCAATGAGACTAGTGACGACTATAGAGAATGAAGGAGAATTAAGGATGCACACAGAGGAAGAAGACTTGAACAACAGGCGAAAATAGGAAAATCAAAGAAATAATAGGGAGAGTGGTTTATTGTGTTTTTCCGTTGTGTTTATTTTGCTGTAGCTTTAGTGTGCTTGTTAGGTTATGTCGGTGGAGTTGGCGGGAGGTGGATTGAGTTTGATTTGGTGCTAAACAAAGGGGAGCAACGACAAGGAAGCAACCTTCCGGCACATTCTATATTTGGATTGGTGGTAAAGGGTAGAATGGAATGGAAAAGGACAAAGTTTATTGTTTGGATTTTTATAAGAGTACTGTTATATGCAGCGAGAAAAGCATCGCGAAATGGCCCATGAATGAATTTTATTGGTCGGTCAACACTTCAACATGATATCCAGACTTTTTTTTATCTGCTTTTTACGGAATTTGACAACTAACCCACCTCACAGGTCATTTCTTGGGCAATTCCACGAAATCTCTTCGCGAGAAACTACAATTTCCTTTTTTAAAAAAAACAATAGAATGGAATATGGAACTCAATAAAATGCATTCAATCCTATTTCACCGCATTCCTTAATTTTTCTCCGCCACCCCAACCTGAGGGGTATGGGACAGAATAACTCACCTCAAATTATTACATATATATAGCATTTCTACTTATTTTACTTTATTTGTTTTTTCTAGACTGTTCCTCAACTTCTTCCTTGTTTTTTCCGATTATTGTTCATCTTCAACTTATCTAAAAATGCAAAAGCTTGCTTCTGTAACACAACGAAAAGTACATATACGTTTTCCTTCAACCAAAAAGCAAGATAATCAGATCCTAGCGATAATTACATTTTTGCTTTTTGGTTTTTATGCTTCTTAAATCAAATAAACAGTTGTCTGCTTCTCAATTTTGTTATAGTCATATATAGACTTGTCGAAAAAGTGTAATTTACTCTCTTGTCAAAAAAAAGCGTACTCATAAATCAATGTTAAAAAATTTCTTATTTTTTTGGTAAATAAAAATATTTTACCCTTCGCTTTAATTATATTCATATAAGATTTATTAAAATTTGTAATTTATTGGATAATATCATAATTAACTTCTAATGAATATTGTTCCTTAATCAAATATAATAAAATCAACATCTTGATAAAATATAATATGTTTATGGAAAAAAAGAGTTATATAATAATCAATGATGCTTTTTAAATAAGAGTAAAAAAAGAATAAAATTGTTATAAGTCATTCCGTTCCATTTATTGTCTAAACATTGGAGTGAGAATTTTGTTCCATTCATTTGTAAAATTCTCAAACAATGGAATGAAAATTTTATTTCAAGACAACATGCAGGGTAAGAGAATGATAGATTTCAGGAGTCCATGTGTTAATTCTAGAGAAATCTAAGAGGGAAAGAGAGAGAGAGAGAGAAAAGTGAGAAACTGATTTTTGTATTTCTGTTTCTTGAATTTACAATACTGTTACATTTATCTATTTGTAGTATTTCTAAAGGTGTGCACACTTCAGCTATCGTGTGCAACCTTGTAACTGAATTACAATACCAGAAGCTTCTAGAATCAGTTACTAGAAGACTAAGAGAATATTAGCAAGCTTAATACAAGCTGAACACATTAGCTATTAATACAAGCTGAACACATTAGCTATATATCTATTCTCACACACCCCCCCACAAGCTTAGGGTGGGTGAACCAAAGAGCACACCCGAAGCTTGGCTCTATAGTCTAGCATAGCAGCAGGAGAGAGAGGTTTGGTAAGAGCATCTGCAATTTGAAACTGGCCAGGAATGTGAGTGACTTGAAGTTGCTTGGCAAGGACTTTTTCTCTCACGAAGAATAGATCAATTTCCATGTGCTTGGTACGAGCATGAAGGACAGGATTGTGAGCTAAAGGCACTGTGCTTTGATTGTCACAGTGAATGATAGGTGTGAGAATCTGGACAAGAAGTTCTCCCAGTAAGGTCTGAATCCATAGTATCTCAGAAGCTGTTTGAGCTAAACTCCGATACTCAGCCTCTGTACTAGACCGTGCAACTAGAGTTTGTTTTCTGGACCACCATGACACCAAATTGGGCCCAAAATAGACTGCTGAACCAGAGGTAGATCTCCTATCATCTGGGTCCGAAGCCCAGTCTGCATCACAGAAACCAGACAACACAAAGGGATGTTGTTTGTTTGCTGGTTTGAGGAGAAGTCCATGATCAATTGTACCCCGCAAATAACGTAGTATCCTTTTCACAGCTGTCCAGTGATCATCCAGTGGATTGGCCATGAATTGACAAACTTTGTTAACATAGTAGCTGAGTTCTGGCCGAGTGAGTGTAGCATATTGAAGTGCCCCAACAACCGAGCGATATAATGTAGGATCTTTGAACTGTGCTGACCCAGTTTTGGACAATTTGGTGCTAGAGGCCATAGGGGTAGAGATGGCAGCAGAATCCTGCATGTTGGTCTTTTTGTAGTAAGTCACGAATGTACTTTGACTGGGTTAGGAGAAGAGAGCCATTAGCTTGCTTGTGAACCTCAATGCCTAGGAAGTAGTCAAGCTCACCCAATTCTTTGAGAGCAAACTGCTGGTGGAGTTTGGTGGTGATAATCTGGAGGAGAGAAGGAGAATTACCCGTGAGGATAATATCATCAACATATACAAGTAAGTAAGCCACATAACTCTTAGCACGAAAGATAAAAAGGGATGGATCACACTTGCTACTTTTGAAGCCCAATGTGAGAAGTGTGCCAGTAAGTTGCTCAAACATTTGTCTAGGTGCTTGTTTGAGTCCATATAAGGACTTGTGAAGCCTACAAACCAGAGAAGGATCAGTAGATTGAATTCCAGGAGGTTGTTCCATATACACCTCTTCATGAAGTACTCCATTAAGGAACGCATTATTCACATCTAGGCCGGTGGAGAGGCCGATTATAGGTGAGAGCAAGAGTGAGGATGATACGTATAGTCACCGGGTTTTACAACCGGTGAAAATGTCTCATGAAAGTCAAAACCTTGCACTTGGTGGAAGCCCTTAGCAACCAACCTAGCTTTGTATTTGTTCACGGATCCATCAGCATTTTCTTTGACACGAAATACCCACTTACATCCAATGGCTTTTCTATGAGGGGGCAGGGGAACAAGAGACCAAGTATTGTTATTTTGGAGGGTCATTATCTCATGGCTTGCATTGCAGCAAGCCAATTAGGGTCTTTGATGGCTTGTTTGGCAGTTTTAGGCTCACTTGTGGTTAAGAAAACAGAGGGAGGTAAACGGGGTAAGTTAATTCCAGACTTAGAACGTGTTTGCATAGGATGTGATTGCTGGTTTGATGATTGGGATTGGTGGTGGTAAGGTCATGGGAGGCTGGTGTGGGTGGCAATGAGTCTTGTGAGGTGGTAGTGATGGGAGGAGGAGTTGCTGCAGTGTTTGAGGATGTATTATTAGCTGGTGTAGCAGACAATTGATGGCCTGACTGAGTAGGAACTGAAGGACTAGAGACAGAGGGTAGAGGACTCAATGTGACAGAGGTATCCGAGGTTGAAGTAGTTGACTCAGGAGACTGGAACGATTTAGGATAAGGAAAACTTGACTCATTAAAGAGAACATCTTTTGAAAGAATTAGCTTGCCACTAGGTGAAAGACATTTGTAAGCTTTGTGTGATGTTGAATAACCCAAGAACAAGCACTCATGGGATCTAAAGTCAAATTTGTGTGCATTGTAAGGTCTTAGAAGTGGGAAGCAAACACAACCGAACACTTTGAGGAAGTTATAGTCGGGATCTTTATGAAAGAGGGCCGTATATGGTGGTATATGGTTAAGAGGGGCTGTGGGTTGTCTGTTGATTAGGTACACAGCTGTTTGGAGAGCAAAATCCCAAAACTTGAGGGGTAATGAGGCATGGCTAAGTAGGGAGAGGCTAAGATCAACTATATGTCTGTGTTTACGTTCCACTACACCATTTTGGTGGTGAGTATGAGGTGCAATGATTCGATGGATAATACCAAGTTCTTTTAGGTAGATGGAGAAGGGTCTAAACTCACCACCCCAGTCAGTTTGGAGTGCTTTGATTGGTAGGTTGAATTGTAGTTCAACTAGGGCTTTAAATTGTTTGAAGATTTCTAAGGTATCAGATTTTTTCTTGAGGAGGTAAAGCCATGTAAATCTAGTGGCTGCATCAACGAAGGTTACATAATAGAGCGCTTTATTGGTGGATTCAATTGGTGCAGGTCCCCAAAGATCACTATAAACAAGCTCAAGTGGTGTAGTGTAGGTTGTTTGAGATGGTGGTGCATAGAGTTTGTGTGCTTTACCCATACAACAAGCTGCACAAAATTCTGAAATATCTTTATTGGATATGGGAATATTACATTTGTGGAATACAGAATTCATAGCAATATGATTGGGGTGGCCTAATCTTAGATGCCAAGTTGTTCTAAGACTAGGGAGGGGATGTTACAAAGATTAATAGAAGGTACAGAACATGAAATGTACTTATTACAACCTAAAGATTGAGATACGTGACTAGAAACAAATGGTACGATTGGAGTTAGCGCAAGGCAGTGGTGAGTGAGACTGGCTGGACTGATGGTGAAACTTGAATGGTGCAAACTCATAAAGGCCAACATCACGCACATGACCATGGAGAAGCAACTCATTGGTGGCCTGAGAAAAAACAAGACAGTGTTTAGCATGGAATTGAAAGTAAACATCATTGTCAGCAGCAAACCTACTGACACTAATCAAATTCTTAGTGATTGAAGGAACATGGATAAGTTTCTTCAAAACTAAGGACACTAGGGTTAATAGGTGACGAGAATGTAGCAGAACCACAAGTTTTAATAGGAATACCTTGACCATTAATATCATAATTAACTTCTAATGAATATTGTTCCTTAATCAAATATAATAAAATCAACATCTTGATAAAATATAATATGTTTATGGAAAAAAAGAGTTATATAATAATCAATGATGCTTTTTAAATAAGAGTAAAAAAAGAATAAAATTGTTATAAGTCATTCCGTTCCATTTATTGTCCAAACATTGGAGTGAGAATTTTGTTCCATTCATTTGTAAAATTCTCAAACAATGGAATGAAAATTTTATTTCAAGACAACATGCAGGGTAAGAGAATGATAGATTTCAGGAGTCCATGCATAATAAATTGGTACATAGGGAGAACAATAGAAGAAGAAAAATTTATGAGAATTGCTAGCAACACTCTCTTTTAGACACTCTCTCAAATGATCACTTTATGATTGGTTAAAGCTCATGTGGTCCCACTAAATTAATGAGTCATAACAAGAGAAGAAGAAAAAGGAGGGATGCTTTTTTTTTACCCCCACCATGACACACTATATCCCTACACTTCCTATTTTACCCCTCAACAAATTTAACAAAACAGATTTATCATTTTAATAGATAAATCCGTTTTGCAATTATTACAAAATGGATTTATCTATTAAAATAATAAATCCGTTTTGTATTAAAATATAAAATTTATTTTATTTAAATTTTTTAAAAAATGTTATACAAACACCACTAAAAATTTAATTAAATCAAAAGAAAGCAATGTAATTTATTTTAAATTTTTTTGGAGATTATAAAAAATAAAAAATTAATAAAAAATAGTGAACATTGGAATTTTGGATTTTGAGTCTTGACATTCCGACAGAAGTCCCTTCTTCGGGAGTTATGATCATTGAGTTTTTGTTGGCGTACAATATTGTCACGTGTATCAAATATCTAAACACTAACCAGAACCAAAAGATCACCGATATCCATATCTATTTAATTTAATTTTCTTAAAACAAAAATTAATTATAATTTTTTAACAGATTTATCTATTTTATTTTGAAAAATTGATTTATCTATTTAATAGATAAATCATATTTTGAAAAATTGCAAAATAGATTTATCTATAAATCCATTTCCATTTTTTTTTTTTGCAAAACAGATTTATCCTAAAAGATAAATAAATCTGTTTTATATTTTTTAAGGAATCAAATGGGGATAAATAGTTTTTGTGGGTGTATGATTGATGATGTCGGGGGTACAAAAAAGCACAGCGAAAATGGAGGGAGGGAGAAGACGAGAATAAATTGGGACGTGTCTTTTTTAGGAAGTTGAACCAACACGTTCTGCTTTACCCATGAAACACACCGTTTTTATTAAACTTTGTTTTGTTTTATTCAGTAATTTAAATAGGGTGTTTCTAGGATGTGGCAGCAAATCAAATTCCTCACCAGTGAATCACTAAAATTGACAATAGGATATTCTATAAAATGCTATATGAGTGGCTAAGATTGAATCAACTAGCATTAAATCTCAACCGTTGATGAATTTTAATACTGCATACTACGGTCCTATTTAATGGTTCCTCGATGAGGGATTCGATTCCTCCCTCACCCTAGAAGCACCCATTTAAATAATTTAAATGAAACCCAAAATCTTCCTTTTAGATACACCATAGAATATTTGTTTAAAGCAAAAGAAATGGATATGAAGCCTTGTTAAAATCTTCTGATGCAAAACCGTCATTAGAGAAAAAAATCAAGAAGGAAAGAGTACTCCTCCTAAATTTTATTGTTAAAAAAAAAAAGAAAATACAGAAATAACATGGGGGGACTAGACCAATATCCATGAGCATAAACATCGTTATAACTAAAAGGAAATAAAAGCAATCCTATAGAGTTGCGCAAAAGCATTACTATAACGACTCTCATCTCAATCAGGTTGACACCAAAGTCATTAACAATCATTCGCTGCACACCAAAAATAGGAGAAAAAATGAGAACCCAATCCATCTAAGGAAGGAAGGAACTAACAAAACCCGTAGTTAGGCAAATCTAACCTATTTCTGAAAAAGTCCTCAGCAATGAAGCTTGGGGTTAGATTCCACCAAGTAAAATCACCTTGAATTAGTTCCATGACCTGCAAGCTTATCAACACAGACATTACCTTCTCTATAAATGTGAGTGCATACGAAATACATCTGTCTAGTCAAGTATAAACAATTATTCCATCTATTGCGAAGTTTCTAAAGAACTACATTGCAATTTTCAAAGACAAACACAACTAATTGAGAATCACATTCTAACCACAAAAACTTTCAACCTTTATCAAAAACAATATCTATAGCCAACATAGCCATGAGATATCCAAATAAGAGAGTAAAAATAGTCACTTTTAGATGCCACAATAGATTAGATATTAAAAGAGTTGCTACGCTTGAAATGATAAGAATAATCACACAAATAATACTTGAGAAAATATACAATGAGGATTGTTCCAGACTAGACCAGGTTCAATCCGAACTTGGGCGGCTCATATTGACAATTTCAAGGGATTCATGCTTTACCTCAATAAGATATACGATGAAGATCAATTGGTATCTCATTGAACAATCATAATTCAAACCTTGGCCTACGTGTAACACCCCCTTCTAATTATACTACTAATTAATTTATAAAATCAGAGTTTTTAAAAAACTTTTTCAATGCAACCACAAGAGGATGCTACATTTTCATCAACAACGTAAGACAACACTTAAAAGCTCATGACGCAAACTTGTGTGTGATATATAGCACATCAAAAATGGGGCGAACCCTCAAAACACCTGCTTAAGTTGACAACAACTGAATAAAATTCACTAGCACAAATGAAAGACAACAAGTCTAAACATATCCAATACATCACCAATATCAGTCTAATAATATCAAAACAAAATAAAGGGTAACTAAAACGCCCCGTCCCCGGTGCTACATATCAGAGCATGACTCAACGGACCTACTAGAAGGTAGAAGAACCTTCACTCGCTATCACCTGCACGTTGTCGACATGAAAAGCAACATAAAAGCAGTAGGGTGAGTCTCTTTACATAAATAATAGCAAATAGGATAAACATTATATTAGGGAAGGTAAACTAGAAGCACCCAATCACGACAATCATCAATATACATCAACAAATTCACAATCGCTAAGAAACACCATCAAATGCATGATTAATGCATGCCCAAACACCACGGGCCATGCATGTGGATCCATCTCCCAAAATAAGCCTTGAGGGCATGAACAATGCACCAATCACACCCAAATCACACCATATTCAACACAACATGCATGAAGCATAATCACCCACATTTAATAAACTCCCATTGCCATTAATTAGTTCACCATCACCCAAATAAAGGTCATAGACCCATCACCCAAATTAAGCCTTGCGGGCACTCCCAATAATTTACAATAAGGCCGAAGCCCACTCCCTTATGATTATTTTCATCATTAAACACATCACCCATTAACACACCCTTAATTATAGCTCTAAGGCTAGCAATTAATGTCAAGGACCAACTCACACATAAGGACCAACTTGTCACATAAGGACTAAACCGACACCCACAAGGACTAAACGGTCACCTAAGGACTAAACCGACACCCACAAGGACTAAACGGACACCTAAGAACTAAACCGACACCCACAAGGACTAAACGGTCACCTAAGGACTAAACAGTCACTAGGGACCAAAGCAACACAATAGAAGGACCAATAGACACGGGCGCCATACGCGCGCCACTCACGCGCGACTTGCGCGCCAACGACGTAGCCACAGGGACCTGATGCGCGCGCGCCACTCACTCACGCGCGACCTGCGCGCCACTCACGCGCGACCTGCGCGCCAACAGACAGGAACCCTTGTGCGTAGGATGCGCGCAAGCGCCACTTACGCGTCAGACACCCACACAACCACACCAACACACCCAAACTCTCATTTCTCCAACACACACCCATACATCCATTTCACCCATACACACCCATACACCCATTTCAACAACACACATACCCAACACAATATTGGCAGAATGCTTCAAACTCCCAAATTCAACCCCAATTCACCCACACACATAAACATTACAATAGTGCATAACAATTCCATTTCAACAACAACCAACTTAAATTTATCAAATTGGGTTCCAATTCATTTTTGGGCAATTTATTCAACATCTCACAATTATCACAATTTCATATTTCAACCACATTGTAACAATACACCAACACCATACTTACATAGTTCATATCAAGCTCATTTCAACAACAACATCATGGGTTCATCAAATTTAATTCAACACAACACCAATTAATTCAAACAACACATAAACAATCAATTACTCACCCTTAAACCTAACCCACACACAATACTCATCATATAACCTATTATGAATGAAAGAGAGCCCCCTAACCTTAGGAATTGAAGGAATGCTAGTACTCTCTTCTTCACAATTTCAAGAACCACCAAAACTAGCCACTCACCAACTTTGAGCTTCAACCCTCTTCCATGGCAAAATGAAAATGAGAAGGAATGAGTGGGTGAAACTTATACTAATGGAAAGAGCAAGAAAAATGAGGAAGAATGAGACCAAAACCCACTTACCACAAGCCAAGATGACAAAATGCTCACTCCCTCCTTTCCTTGAGCTGCCGTCAGCCCTCTCTCTCTCTATCCCTCCTCCTTTTCTTTTCTTTTCTTCAAAATGGGGGGAAAAACCCTACACCATAAGTTATTTCCTTGAATTTGGGCCTACTAATGGCCCATGGGCCCTTTATTTGCACCACCTAGTTACTTAAACACCTCCTGCATAACATAAACCTCTAAATTAATTATTTGACTCAATAAAATGTTGTAAGCCTTAAATAACTTAATTAAATGAATAGCTAAATTATTTTGGGGCGTTACAACTCTCCCCTACTTAGAATATTTTCGTCCTCGAAAATCTACGCCAAACTCATGAAACAACATCAAATCTCCTTATCACCTCTAACCGTTCTCATCCATGTTCTATTGTACACGCAACAGACCAAACACCCTCCTCTACACTCTTACTCCCCAAATAGGTATTCTAACCTGTAGGTTATCAAAATCCTACCCGACTACCCAAACACCATTTAAGGTTCACCCAAGACACGAAAATTGGATCAGAGCTCCCGTCACCAAACCATCACCATAAAATAGCCAACTCGTGGCATCGTCACCAATTAAGTAGGGCAGAACCCTCGTCGTCGCTTTGAGACACTAGGTCTACATCGTCACTTTTATTTTCATATTCAACAGAATGCAAACGCATGCGACACCAGAGACAACAACAACCATGGCCAGAGGCCCAACAACACGAACAACCGCAATTAACACAACAACACCAATCTCAACAATAGACTCAACAACCACCAACAACAACAATGAACACAACAACACCAATTTTCAACAATTGATACAACATCACCAACATCACCAATTTATCATATACCCAACAACATTAACATAAACAATTAACACGACAACAACAACAAAATTCAACTTCAACCTATTCAACAAATTAATCGTTCTTATTCAACGTTCAAACTAATCTACCTAAACTCAGGTGCAGAAAATTCTATAACCCTGCGCCTACTTTGGCGAATTAATTAAAATAGTAAACGACATCGAAAAATTACAAAAGATCACTCATTGGAAGGCTCTCTGAGTGTAGTTTCTACCTATGATTTTATTTTTTCAAAATAAGTATCCAGTTGGTACAGTTTTTCAAAACACTACACTGAGGTACCAAAATCGGACAGAACTCTTTACCCAACTTGTAACCAAAATTTCTTTCTCATTTCTTAATGAAATTTCGTGAAACCAGTGCCTATTTCGTAGAGAATTAAGTCTACTTTTCAATGAAATAAGAATCATTCAAAACGGAGTTCAGTTGAGAACACAAAACCTGCAAAAACCGAACCTACTCACAGTTTGATTCCAGAAATTTGACCCGACCGTGGAGACTCATAACTGGAGCTACACAACTCCGAATTGAACGTAACCAGTGCCAAAACGACCGGCTTTAAGTCTATTTTCGAAAACACACAGCCACATAATTTTTGAACCAACCAAACAGTACCAGTTTCAGAAAGACCGAAACAGTGTCCAGAAAACGCGCAAAACCATAAGCAAGTAAAACTCATCATGATCAATCACCCAAACCAATTATAATCACCACATACTTATGCATTTCATCAAACACCACATGAGCATAACCAATCATGCAAACAATTTAAACACACAAGTCCGAAAAGATTAAACATGTAGGCATCACCTTCGACCTCGTTATTCCTAGGGATTGGCTAACATGCGATTTTACAACTTCCCTAGAAAATAACATGGAACATATAATTCTACCAAATTGAACTGATTTCATATCACAAGAGAAACATAACCAACACATGCATTATAATACAATTGCTTTGACACAAAACTTGATATTAGTTTAAACAAATGAAATTAAATACCCTTGTCAACATTTAGCAAAGAAAACTAATCAAGTAATAGAAGTGCACAAAAGGTCTCGTTGCACAATTTCATCATTAGATTTAGAAGCCACGTAAAACAAATCAAGAAGTGACAAATAATAATAATAATAATAGCAACAACAAAGGCCAAAGTTAAGTCATAAAAACGAACAAAATTTACACAATTGTAGTTCATAGTCAGAAGGTACTTAAAATTGTATACATTTGTTCCTAAAACCTTGATAGTCATTATCGGACTCACCTTCACATACCATAAAGATTCTAACTCATCTAACCATGCAATTAATGTAAAACCTCATCATTTTCAAACAACATCAAACCACAACCTAATCGGTCCAAAAGCCGAAGTCATGTCACATTTTGAAATAAAAATCCTAAAACAACTTGGGAACAGAATTCAACACTAATTTGACATCACATTCATTCCCAATAGCACAAAATTTCCAAGTACCGTTTTTTTGAAAACCATAGAACTCACAGTTTTGTCAAAAAGGAGACTATATGCGAACCCCAACCTTACTATCACCCGAGCATGCAACCACCTAAACAGCCACTTATTAACTCAAAATTTAACTTCCGACATAAACTCAGAAGGTAAGGAAAGTTAATCATTTAATTTTGACAAATCACATCATGCTCACGAAACAAGCCAAATTGAAACACTGAAAATATAGCATTACATAACATTTCATTTTAGCATACTAACTTCGAAACAATTAAGCACAAGTCAAACTTAAACTCGTATACATCACAGGTACAATCAACCCTTAGCAAAGACGTCAATCAAGTGTAAAGAACTATCCAACAAGCTATCCTTCATATATTGTCAAATATATACTTTCCAGATTCCAACAAAACTAATCAAGCAATCAATCAAATTAAAATTGGTTCATATATCCAAAATTAATAATAACCATGAGTTATTGTCGCCTCTTTCATTGGGGATGAGTTATTGGGGTGATCAGTCCCTCCTACTCATGCCACCAATTAATTAAGGTCACAAAAACTACTTCCTTTCAAATTTACATATACCGCACCAAAAGACTTTTTAACGCAGTCTAGAGTGCGAAGGCGTCGTCACGACTCCCACTCTTCTCGACGTCGTTAAAAATAAAGGGTAACTAAAACGCCCCGTCCCCGGTGATACCACTAATGTAACACCCCCTTCTAATTATACTACTAATTAATTTATAAAATCAGAGTTTTTAAAAAACTTTTTCAATGCAACCACAAGAGGATGCTACATTTTCATCAACAACGTAAGACAACACTTAAAAGCTCATGACGCAAACTTGTGTGTGATATATAGCACATCAAAAATGGGGCGAACCCTCAAAACACCTGTTTAAGTTGACAACAACCAGAATAAAATTCACTAGCACAGCGGAAAGACAACAAGTCTAAACATATCCAATACATCACCAATATCAGTCTAATAATATCAAAACAAAATAAAGGGTAACTAAAACGCCCCGTCCCCGGTGCTACATATCAGAGCATGACTCAACGGACCTACTAGAAGGTAGAAGAACCTTCACTCGCTATCACCTGCACGCTGTCGACATAAAAAGCAACATAAAAGCAGTAGGGTGAGTCTCTTTACATAAATAATAGCAAATAGGATAAGCATTATATTAGGGAAGGTAAACTAGAAGCACCCAATCACGACAATCATCAATATACATCAAAAAATTCATAATCGCTAAAAAACACCGTCAAATGCATGATTAATGCATGAAATGCATACCCAAACACCACGGGCCATGCATGTGGATCCATCTCCCAAAATAAGCCTTGAGGGCACTCCCAATCACGGCCGAAGCCTCATCACACAAATAAATGCACATGGTTTATGAGACGCCATGAACAATGCACCAATCACACCCAAATCACACCATATTCAACACAACATGCATGAAGCATAATCACCCACATTTAATAAACTCCCATTGCCATTAATTAGTTCACCATCACCCAAATAAAGGTCATAGACCCATCACCCAAATTTAGCCTTGCGGGCACTCCCAATAATTTATAATAAGGCCGAAGCCCACTCCCTTATGATTATTTTCATCATTAAACACATCACCCATTAACACACCCTTAATTATAGCTCTAAGGCTAGCAATTAATGTCAAGGACCAACTCACACATAAGGACCAACTTGTCACATAAGGACTAAACTGACACCCACAAGGAGTAAACGGTCACCTAAAGACTAAACCGACACCCACAAGAACTAAACGGACACCTAAGGACTAAACCGACACCCACAAGACTAAACGGTCACCTAAGGACTAAACAGTCACTAGGGACCAAAGCAACACAATAGAAGGACCAATAGACACAGGGCGCTGCGCGCGCGCGCCACTCACGCGCGATTTGCGCGCCAACGGACAGAAGCCACGGGGACCGATGCGCGCGCGCACTCCACGCGCGCGACTGCGCGCCAACAAACAGGAACCCTTGCGCGTAGGATGCGCGCAAGCGCCACTTACGCGCCAGAAACTCACACAACCACACCAACACACCCAAACTCCCTTTTCTCCAACACACACCCAGACACCCATTTCACCCATACACACCCATACACCCATTTCAACAACACACATACCCAACACCCATTTCAACAACACACATACCCAACACAATATTGGCACAATGCTTCAAACTCCCAAATTCAACCCCAATTCACCCACACACATAAACAACACAATAGTGCATAATAATTCAATTTCAACAACAACCAGCTTAAATTTATCAAATTGGGTTCCAATTCATTTTTGGGCAATTTATTCAACATCTCACAATTATCACAATTTCATATTTCAACCACATTGTAACAATACACCAACACCATACTTACATAGTTCATATCAAGCTCATTTCAACAACAACATCACGGGTTCATCAAATTTAATTCAACACAACACCAATTAATTCAAACAACACATAAACAATCAATTACTCACCCTTAAACCTAACCCACACACAATACTCATCATATAACCTATTATGAATGAAAGAGAGCCCCCTAACCTTAGGAATTGAAGGAATGCTAGTACTCTCTTCTTCACAATTTCAAGAACCGCCAAAACTAGCCACTCACCAACTTTGAGCTTCAACCCTCTTCCATGGCAAAATGAAAATGAGAAGGAATGAGTGGGTGAAACTTATACTAATGGAAAGAGCAAGAAAAATGAGGAAGAATGAGACCAAAACCCACTTACCACAAGCCAAGATGACAAAATGCTCACTCCCTCCTTTCCTTGAGCTGCCGTCAGCCCTCTCTCTCTCTATCCCTCCTCCTTTTCTTTTCTTTTCTTCAAAATGGGGGGAAAAACCCTACACCCTAAGTTATTTCCTTGAATTTGGGCCTACTAATGGCCCATGGGCCCTTTATTTGCACCACCTAGTTACTTAAACACCTCCCGAATAACATAAACCTCTAAATTAATTATTTGACTCAATAAAATGTTGTAAGCCTTAAATAACTTAATTAAATGAATAGCTAAATTATTTTGGGGCGTTACACTATGGGCCTAATAGAAGATACAATTTCCCATAAATACGCTCAATGCACCAAGTACACATTTATTACTTTCTGAAACCTTTTCTTTGAGATTACTTGAGCGTCGAGGTGTGTGCAGGTACCACACACTCGCCGGATCAACGTCACAGAGCATCTCTTTAAGCAATTCTGACATCATACTCTTTAAGAAATTGTTTTATTTTAATTTGTGTTCTTAAGGTTTAGAGTAAGATAACACCCCAAATTTCTTAAACTAAATTATGTGTGTATTAATATAACTAGATCCTTCTTATAGTAAATAAGAGATAATAATTGTTCAGTACCTATATCTCGGATGAAGATTAGACCCAGGGTATTTTGAGATGTGCTTCAGATGGTTGAAGATGTTGTTTGGACGCGCCGAGGTTGCTTGCTTGAGCTCACTGGGGGTGGTACCTGCAGACACTCTGATGCCTAATTTAGCAAGAGAAGTGGAGAGGTATGCTAAGAATGAGAACGTACCTGAAAATGGACGGGTGCACCTCTATTTATAGATGGATATGCTACATCTGAGGCGTCAAATACGGCTGCTGTAATCTGGACGAATGAATGGGAATCCTTGGTAGTTGAGCGCATATTGGGCCGTAGACAATACCAGTTTGGGCTTGGCCCAACTCTTGTGAGGTTAGGCCCAGGCCGGAGCAGTGGCCCCCCAAGTTGAGGTCGACCAAAGGATGAGGTCGGCCTTGGCTTGTCATATCTGGTGCCTTCAACGAGAGGAAGAGTAATGATGTCACGCCATGTGTCATCATGTGAGTGGAAAATCAGGGACGTGATGTTTGGAGAAATCGAGATGACACTTGAGGAATAGAGGCTGTCTTGTCATAATGTCAGAGTTGCGCATTGATGGAATGCATTGATGGGATGCGTCGATTTGCATCGCGTCCCTTGAGGCCTATATAAGTCAAGTCGAAGATTCATCTTCACTTCACTTTATTCTCAAATTCAGTTTCTTTTGAGAGCTCTAAGTGATCGAAAGTTCATTTTCCTCCGACTACCGTGCCGAGTTCATCTATCGCCATGCAGTGCCGAGCATTCTGGGTTTCCTGGAGGACTTAGTTCATTACTCATCGTCCCGAGATCATCATTCAAGCCGACTCGAGTGAATCCGAACTAAGGTTAGTTTTCCTTTCTTTGCTATGGAGTAATGCTTTTTACTTTGATATTCTTTTAACCGCGGTCGACGTCGTCGCTAGGCGATAATGTTTGCTAATGTCATGCCACTTGGGGAGGAGAAGGATCTGCCTCGGTCTATCCGAGGTCGGGATCAGTCTGGTTTTAGTTTTTGTCAGTGATTGCGTTGTCCTCCCCTTATAGGTAAATGGTTCGATCTAAGATAAGGAGAGACAATACTATATTCCCCCTTGTAAGCCGATCTTGAGGAGGTCGGACGGTGGCCATCCGGTGTCGGCCCCAAAGGCAACTCCATCATTGTTTTCTTCCACGTACGCCAATTCGTCGACAAGGTCGAGAATCTTGGCCTCGGTGAGGGAAATTGCTAAGCAGATGTCCGAAAGCGTGGATGGACATAACACTGAGGTTAGTTCTCGGATCCGGAATGTTGCGGTTGCCATAGAAGAATATGAGTAACCTGCCGAAAATGTTTATGACTGGGTTTCAATTAAGCTTTGTAAGATCTTCCAGAGGTTGAAACCTGATAAGCCCCTTTCCTACTTCGTGAATTATGTTGTTGCCTGTCCGGATTAGAGCTTGACCTCGGTGTTATGTCCATCCACGCTTTCAGACATCTGCTTAGCAATTTCCCTTACCAAGAGCATTTCGTTCGCAATGGAGAAGTGGTTGATACTAAATCCTAGGCCGTGAAGCCGTGGTGCCCGAGAGGAGGGATGCGCCTCGCATGTTAATAGATTGGTGGGAAAGGAGTTGGCCAAGAAAGGAGTGAAAATCCATTGTGGTTCAATGATTGATGCTTTGACCGAATCTGAGGCCAAATTAGAAGAATACTTCAGTACTTGCCTTGCTTAGAATTTATTTTATTTTTGATGTTGCATATGATCATGTGATCCGAGTTGGTCTCGGGAATATTTTGATGTCAGAGATTCTGATCATTTGCTTGTTATTTGCAGGTAGAATGGATGGCCTAGATCTGGATGATATTTTGAACCAATCCAACATTGACTCAACCGTGAACGCGTCTTCTGGCCTGATCGTGGCGCTGAGAGGAAGAAGGCCTCAGGGTCGGCTGGTGGTTTCGACCTCAAGAAATCAAGCTCTTCTACTTTTAGGAAGCCTCCAAAGACAGTTCTAGAGTCGGTCTCCAAGGAGGGTTCACCTCGGAAGCAGGGGCCTGAGAAGGTTGTTAAGGATAACACTAACCCTTCCGCCCTAAAAAAACGGTCCAAAGGACGACGTTACTTTGGATGACTTCCCGGCTTGTGCAAAAGTTGCCAGGCTTGGAGAGGAGGCTTTCAAGAAGCTCAAGGAGAAGATTGCTTAGAACTCGAGCTTCCACGTTCGAGGTAAGATTTGCTTAGAACGCGAATTAAAAACTTACCGAGACCGTAATCTTGTAGAATATATCTGAAGAGAACCGAGCCTTGAAGGCCAAGGTGCAAGAGTTGTTCGCTTTTGAGGAGAAACTCACCGAGGCCCATAACAAAGTGAAGGAGAAGACTAAGCTTGCACAATGAGTGCCCGAGCTCGAGACCGATCTGGCCAAGGCAAAGGATAGATTGAAGAGAGTAAGGGAGGAAGATAAGGCAGAGAGGGAGAAGAATAGCGCCGAGGTAGAGAAGCTGAAGAAGGACAAGGCCGACTTGCTGAACAAGGTCGCTTCTGGTGTCGTGGTCGGCTTCGAGTGGTGTTTGGACTTGGTGGCGGTGATCGACCCTAAGTTCAGACTTGATTTGCTGCAGGTCAGTCTTAAGGAAGTCGATGGTCGAGTTGTGAGGGGGAAGGACATTGTTTATGTACCTCCTTTGCAAACTTTCCCAGATGCTGTCGAGAACGAAGAGACAGCCACAACTGGGAATGAGACTCTTGTTTCCGAGGGCGGTGCTACTCCTACTGCCGAAGGCAAAACTGCTCCCGGTGCTGACGAGCTTGTGACTACAGCTGTCGAGTAGATTTACTTGTCTTTTTCTTATTTTCTGAACAGTTGATTTGTGGGTGGCCTCTGGTGTGTCGGGGCCAACCTTGGTTTTTACAAACTATTGGGCACCGTCCCTTTCTCCAGCTTTGACTTTTTGTACTTTGTTTAATTTTTGTTTGCATATGTCTTTGTTGCCTCTTTAAGCGCTTTAATTGTTGGAATTCGTCTTGTTTGAATGCTGAGACCGTATGTTTGAATGCCGAGACTGCTTGATTTCGGAAGTCAATAACTATAATTTATTCTGTAACAGTGTTGATTGATTGGTCTTAGCGTCTCTGAATGTTTGTGATTCCTGGGTTTTCGGGCCAAACTCATTGATGGGAAGGCCGCTGTGGGCCCCCTTCCTCTGGTCTCTGATGGAGCTGTTAAGCTCGGAGATTAGAGAGGAGGCATCCTCACGCGAAGCGAAATTTGGGTTGAAGTTGCTGTGGACTTCTTCCTCGGTCTCTGATGGAGCTGTTAAAATCAGAGAGGAGGCACGCTCGCACGAAGTGAAAAGATAGAGGCAAAGTCGCTAAGGACTTCTTCCTTCGGTCTCTGATGGAGCTCGTCAACCTGGAGATAAGACAGAAGGCATGCTCGCGCGAAGTGAAAATGGGGTGAAGTCGCTGTGGACTTCTTCCTCGGCTCTCTGATGGAGCTTTAAACTCAGAGATCAGAGAGGAGGTCAGGCTCAGAAAGTGCTGTTGGAGCTGCTGTGGGCTATTTTCAATGTCGGATAGAATGATCTACAACATAGAAGGCCGGTGAATAAAATGCTTTCTTCAGAATAGAAGTCCAGTTTAATAGAATGCTTTCTTCAGAATAGAAGTCCAGTTGGGTCGAATAAGGATCCGAGGTGGGAAGGTATATCGAGAATCAGCCCGCTACTTTCCCATCAAGGAGTATCGGATTGTCGACGATCTCGGTGATCCGATACCGAGGCAGAGTAGTGAGGACTAGAGGTGATGAAAATCATGTCGGTTCAGAGATAAATAAGAGATAAACAAAACCATGCCGGTTCAGAAATGAATCAGAGATAATGAAAACCATGCCGGTTTAGAAATAAACCAGAGATAATGAAAACCATGTCGGTTCATAAATAAACCAGAGATAATGAAAACCATGTCGATCTGAGACCCCTTGAGGTTGGTGACAATAACGGTCACGTTGGATTAGGCGTGAAGGGTGGTAGAGACAATGATTGCTTATATCGGTGTGGAAGATAGGGTCGGTGCTGGTACCCGAGGTCGGATTATTCCCATTTTAAGAAGAACCCTTGTGCGAGATTACTGTGTCGGGCTTTTGGAAGGGAACCATGCCATCTAGCTTTGTGACCAAGTTCGAGGTTGGGTTGACTGAAGTCCTCCGAAGTCGTGGAGGTTAGAGTCGGAAGATAAGAATTTGGAAGAATTTGGAAGCAAGTGATTATGCTCCCACTATGGTCGCCAATGTTCTGTACTTGGATCTCTGATGAAGATACTGTGGTCGCTAATGTTCAGTACCTGGATCTCGGATGAAGATTAGACCTGAAGACACTTTGATGTCTAAGTCAGCAAGAGAAATGGAGATGCTAAGAATGAGAACGTACCTGAAAATGGAGGGGTGCACCTCTATTTATAGACGGATATGTCGTATCTGAGGCGTCGGATACAACAGTTGTAATCTGGACCGTTGAATAGGAACTCTTGGTAGTTGAGCACATATTGAGCCGTAGCCAATATCAGTTTGGGTCTGACCCAACTCTTATGAGGTTAGCCCAGGCCGGAACAATAATTAATTTGTAAAGGTATAATTAATTTAATGTATACTAAAACGGAATGGGTAGAAGCATCGACCATACCTTGCTAAACCTCGATGTAACGTAATTTCATAATAAAACAAGACCCCCCTCCTACCATTTTGATGTGCTGGATTCCTTATAATTAGCCACTTATGTGGTAAATGACCTTATTACTCTTGAATTCACATGGCATGCCACCACCTAAAGTAAAATTCTACACCTCATGCTTAAGATTAGTTGTATGGTAACTGAGTCACCATAAACTCCTGTAACTATGACAAAAAAAAAAAGTGAAAGCCACACCTCATCTTTAACTTTATCTTTATCTATAAAAGCTAGATAGTGGTTTTCCCTCCAATTTTTTCACCACTTTTGTCATCTCATATATATATATATATATATAGGGAACGTATATTATGAGAGGACTTTTATGATGAGAGGGTGAGAGGAACCAATCATGACCATAGATCAAATCAAGAATGGTTGAGATTAAAACAAAAAGTCAACGTGATTACTACCCACTTTCTAATCACAACCACCCATGTTGTGTTATAGGGTCCAGATTTACTCCTCTCATCTCTCATAATAAACACTCCTCTCACCTTATACATCCCCTATATATATATATATATATATATATATATATATATATATATATATATTTTTGTTTGAATAATATATTCATAATAATAACTCACTCATCGAATGGCTCTGATACCATTCAAGGGTTCTCACCACAACAATATTTTAGTTAATCAACATAGGTATAAATTAATTTAGTACCTTAGGGGAAATTATCAAAAAGGAAGGCGCAGCAATGGATGAAGGAAGGAGTGGATACTATTCCAATAACTTAGTGGAAGCTAGGAGGATAAAACACTAGAAGAAGTAGTGAAAGAGAAGTAGTGGAAGAGGAATACTTTGATATTATTTCAAGTTGTGATTACAGCTGAGGCATTCATGCCTTATATAGGAAAAGTAAGGCCAACTATTTAAGCCGGTAAAAGACTACTATTACATTAGGTAGCCTATAAACTAAAAAGACAAAATATCATTATTAATGTCGGGTACACTTGGGGCCCCATCGACACATTGATAATGACTAAAGTTGAAAAAACAAAAAAGAAAACAGTGGAAAATATTCCCTTGGTCGACCACCATATCTTGAATTTTTTGGTCCTATATGTTTGTCAAAAGTAATTGAATTATATGTCGACAATAATAATTTATTATTGTTGTCCTTTTCCCTTGTTGATTTGGTGACTCATCCCTTCTATCATTGCATCCCAGAAATCTTTTGGTGTAGGTCCTTCTTCTGCTTGAGATTCTCCAGCTAGGAGATTGTATGTGTTGGAGTCCAGTGATCCTTGTGAACTACTGGTTTTCATGGATACATCATCACTTTTAACTTTAAAAGTTTTGAAGAATTGATTTTTCATATGATCTAAAGTTCTGACCATAATTTGTTCTTCCGTTTCATTTGGATGTATTTTCTGAAAGTAATTTTTCAGATTGTCTATTGACATTTCTTGAGAACCTGATTCTTTTGGCCTGGACTGGTGGTCTTCAGCTATAGCTGTTTTAATTTTGACTTCCATATGTTGAAGATCTTCTTTAGGCATCTTAATCCACCATTTGTAGAAGAAATTTCTTCTGAGGATAGGAAAATTAAATTTATCTTGTGCAATGGTAATTGTCCATCTCCAAAGCCATGAGATTTGTAATTTGATAAAGTATAAACAAGGACCTTGCCCTGTAATTATTTTTGAAGCGTTCTTCAAAATCAACAGACTATGATTGCACCATGAATCATATAAATCCAAAATATTTTTTGGTAGAATTTCTATAGAAGGACCAAATTTTATCCACCAATTATAGAACCAATTTGGTATAGTTTTTCCAGAATTTCTGGATTAATGCTGAAAAACCAAGAATGCTTATTCTTTGGATTTTGGTAATAAAAAGCTAATGTAAAAGCTAGGATATAATCCCAATAATTAAAGTAGACATATTTACCTTCAGCAATTTTAATTGCTTTCTCCCCATTGGGGTTTAGTCCCCATTCTATTGGCAGTAATATCTTATTGATATGACATTTGCTAAAGTTTATAAAACTTCCTGGGTTATTATTTTGATAATGGTGGGTAATTGTTACTGATTCAGTAACTAATAAGAGTATTTCCAGATGTGGTCTGGACTTACAATAAAGTCCAGGATATCCTCTTGATTCAAGATATCTTGTTTTAACAGACCATCCATCATTAGGAGTCAAATTTATGTCTTCTTCCTCGACATGCATTATGTCTTTTGTAACAGGATTTTCATAATATTCTGTTACCTCTTGAGGTGTATCATTCATAGTTGCATCTTTATAAGTTGATGCTTTATTTGATGAAGAGGAAGGAATATCTTCTTTCTTTGGAGGTGCAGGCAATTGCGGCAAATTTCTAGTCCTATGGGTTGTAGTCCAATCCCCTATTAGAGGAGTGTTTGTTTCTTGATAGGGCAACAAATTGTTGCGTCTTCGGCCACATCCATAGCCACGACCCCTTCCCCTATTGGGGGTTGTCATTTCCCCGCAAATATTCACGGGTTAAATAATCAGCAAGAGAATTATTTTCTCCTTTAATATATTGTATATCAAAATCAAATACAGATAATTGGGCTTGCCAACTAGCAAAAATTTGTTTTGATACAAGATTCTTGACATCTTTTTCAATGATTGATTTAGCAGAGCTACAATCAATACGGAGCAAAAAATTTTGATTTAATAAATCATCCTGAAATTTTGATATACATTTAATTATAGAAAGCATTTCTTTCTTAATAGTCGAATATTTAGGCTGTGTAGGATTCCATTTCCCAGAAGTAAATCTTACTAAAACTTCTTTATTATTGTCTGGTATAACCTGCTCTAAGATACCACCATAGCCTATATTAGAGGCATCTGTTTCAACAACTTTGAAATACTTGGGGTTTGCCAAGGCTAAACAAGGTAAACACTTTACCTTACTTTTGATATTTTGGACAGCTAGAGAATGTTTCTCTGTCCATGGTCCTGGGTTTTTCTTTAACCTATTATATAAAATGGTTGTATCCTGAGCTAAATTCTCATAATAGTCTGAAATATAATTTAGACTTCTTAAAAACCTCTGTAATTGTTTCTTTTCAGAAATAATATCAGGAAATTTAGAAGCAAATTCAATACTTCTACTTATAGGAATAATTGTTCCTTGGTCTATTTCGTGACCCAAAAATCTAACTTTTGTTTGAAAAAGTTTCATTTTTGGAGCAGATATAACTAAACCATTATGTTTAACCAAATTTTTAAATATTTTTAAATGTTTAAAATGTTGATCAATAGTTTTAGAAAATACTAAAACATCATCAATATAGACAATCATGAAATCAGAATAAGAATTGAAAATATCATTCATAATATTCTGAAATTCAGAAGGAGCATTCTTTAATCCAAATGGAAGAACATTCCATTCAAAATGCCCAAAAGGGACTGTAAAAGCAGTTTTGTATTTATCAGATTCATTAATCTGAATTTGCCAATAACCTGACTTCATATCAAATTTTGAAAAAATCAAGGCAACATTGAGCCTATCTAAAAGATCTTTCTTATTAGGAATTGGATATCTTATCCACTTCAAAACTTTATTAAGAGGTTTATAGTTAATAACTAATCTAGGAACACCTCTTTCTTGTTCAACATTTTTATTAACATAAAAAGTTGTACAACTCCAAGGAGATTTGGATTTTCTAATCAATCCTTTTTCTAAAAGAGAATTAATCTCTTTTTTAAATAAATCAAGATATTCTTGATTCATCTGAGCTGGTCTAGCTTTAGTAGGAATTTGACTTTCATTAAAGTCATCAATATAATGTAAAGCAACAACATATTGTTTTCTATTCCAAAAAGTATTAGGTAGATCATTACATACCTCTGAGACAAATTGTTGTTCAATAATCTTAATTTGTCTCCTAGTTTCTTCCTTATTCAAATGATCATTAAATATATTAATTTCACTTTTGAGAAAACATATTTGTTTTTCTTTGTTAAGAAAAATATCCCTAACCTCATAAAGCATCCTTGTATGAGGATCGGTAATAAATTTGAAAATAATTTCCTTATTATCAATAACGGTAGTAATACCATTTTGAGCAATATTTCTAATAGGCATAATCTTATGTAGAAAAGGAGTGCCTAAGATAATTCTATGAGTTAAATTTTTAACTAAAATAAAATGAGTTGGCAAACAAATATTTTGGTTGCAAATATAAGCATTTGAAAGTTTATAATTAACTTGTAATTTATCTCCTCCAGCTTGGGTAAGAGTTTGTGTAGTCTTTGAAAAATATTTTGTAGGGATAATTCCCTCTTGAATACAATTAAGATCAACCCCACTATATGTATGTTTGGTTCAGCGGTAAGCAAAATTGATTTTGATAAAATTGATTTTGGTTAAAAGTGAGTTGAATATGACGTGATTCTTGTTTGGACACCCTTATGAAAAAAGTGATTTTATTAATTTTTGTTGTTTGGATAAGTTAGATTAGAATTGCTTTTTCGTGTGAAATTACCAAGATAGGTCTTAGTTTAAAAATATTTAAAACTTAAAATTGACAAATAAAAAATATAACTTAAAATCTATTACAATATCTGATAAATGTTAATCATTTTTAATATTATAATCTATTTATAAAAACACAATATCTAATAATTATAATTATTATTATTATTATATTATTATTAAAATTTAAAACAAATAGAGAGCTATAAAAAATGTAGAGTTATTTAGTTTAGATGCAGTATTTTATTCTTATTATTAAAATTTAAAACAAACACATATTGGTCAAAAAATCTACAAAGTAATAGAAACAAGGCCCAACATGCAAGCTTAATACTAAACTCATCTCTAACCTACCTACCGCATGGCTATTGAAAGTGTAATTCAATTATGTTTTTACTGTTTCATTTGTAATTTTTCTTGCTTCACTTTGTACCTCAGGTGACTAACTAAGTTAGTGTGAATCCTCTTGTATTGAGGTATACATAACTCATGTATGAAGAATCAAATAATAGAGATTCATTTCTTACTTCACACAACAGAATTATGTTATTCAGTTACACACTCCCTCTCTCTCTCTGTGTAAGATTGGATTCGTGTTCTAACAAATTGGCCTCGAGAGCGAGGTTGAAGACGATCCGTGACTCGTAATGGCGAATAACGGTGGAAGCGATGGACAATTCCCGCGAAATTGCCTCTGCTCGATGGAAAAAACTATGATCGGTGGATCATCCAAATGAAGGTGGTGTTTCGCTATCGGGAGGTCCTTGAAGTGGTGCGTGCGGCGTGGTGGCCGTCGGTGGTGGCGCTCTTGAGAACAACAAAAGAAAGATAGTAAAGCACTCTTCCCGATCCATCAATGTGTCGACGGTGATGTATTTGAGAAGATAGCCAAAGATGATGACGGCGAAGGGAGCGTGGGATGCGTTGGCGTTGGCGTGCCGATGATGCTAGTCCGAAGAAAGTAAAGCTGCAAACACTTCGACGACAATACAAAAATCTCAAAATGGAAGAGAAGGAAACAATTCAGCAGAGTACACGTGAGACTCACAAAGACTCACGAATCGAGATGCGCAACAATGGTGAACTCATTCTGCATCAATTGAAGGTTGAGAAGGTATTACGATCTCTAACTCCTAAATTCGATAATGTAGTAGTAGCGATTGAGCAATCGAAAAACCTAGAAACATTAAAGCTTGAGGAACTACAAGGTTCACTCGAAGCAAATGAAATTAGACTGAAAGAAAGAATAGTTGAAAAGGAGAAAGTGAAGGCTACTGAGGAAGCCTTACAAGCAAAATTTAAGAAGATGAACAGTAATTGGAAGAAGAATGTGAAAGGAAATTTGAAAGGAAAGAACCCTAAGATAGATGACTCTGATGATAGTGATACTGCTGAATCCAATAAAACTGTTGTTGAGAAAAATAAGAAAGGAAGAACGAAAGGAAATAAGAAACATATACAGTGTTATAATTGTCAACAATGGGGACACTTTGCTGATGAATGTGTAAATGAGAGAGTGCCTAGGAAGAAAAAGAATGATGGAGAGGCTCAGTTTGCTGATTGTAGTGATTCGGACTGATATACTCGCTCGATGGTCAGAATCGATGAAAAAGGAAGGATTGTAGAATATTGGTACCTTGATACAGGCTGTTCCAATCACATGACAGGGAACAAGGCCTGGTTCTGTGAGTTAGATGAAACTGTGAAGAAAAATATTAAGTTTGCAGACTGCAGAACAATCAAGGCTGAAGGAATTGGAAAAGTTGAAATTGTAAGAAGTGATGGAAAGAAGATCATGTCCGGTGATGTCTTTGTATGTACACAGTATGAAGAGCAATTTGTTGAGTCTTGGACAATTGCTAGAGAAGGGGTACTCTGTAACAATGAAGGGAAGTGTGCTTGAGTTGTTGAATGCCAAGAACAAAGTCGTGTTGAGATCACAGTTGTCCAAAAACAGGACTTTCAAGGTGGAAGGTGACACATTGGGGCATGAATGTATGAAAGCTACAGCTTCTGCAGATAGTTGGATGTGGCATAAAAGATATGCACATCTCAACTTTAGGAGCCTAGACCAATTGGAAAAACAGGACATGGTGAAGGGACTGCCATCAATAACAGTTCCTAATGAAGTATGCAGTGGATGTTGTGAAGCTAAGCAAACCAGAAAATCCTTCACATCTCATGTGCCTACTAGAGCTACTCAGAAGTTGGAACTAATACACTCGGATGTATGTGGTCCTTTTGACACCAACACCTTGGGAGGTAATCTATACTTTGTGACATTTGTTGATGATTACTCAAGGATGCTATGGACTTACTTGTTGAAAAGGAAGAGTGAAGTCCTTGAAACATTCATGGAATTCAAGAAAATGATTGAGAAACAATGCAATGAGAAGATCAAATGCTTGAGAACTGATGGGGGTGGAGAGTATAACTCCATTGAATTTGAGAATTTTTGCAAAATTGAAGGAATTGTACATGAACTGGTAGCCCCATACACACCCCAACACAACGGGACAGCAGAGAGAAGAAACAAAATGGTGCTGAACATGGTTAGAAGCATGTTGAAAGAGAAGAAGATGCCTCACAGTTTTTGGGGGGAAGCCACTGCTACTGCAACATACCTGTTGAACAGAAGCCCTACTAAGAGACTGCATAATGTCACTCCTTACGAAAGGTGGTATGGAAGTAAACCTGCTGTGAAACATTTGAGAATTTTTGGATCACTATGCTATAGGCATATACCTGAGCAATTGAGGAAGAAATTAGATGACAGGGCTGAACAAATGATTCTTGTTGGATATCATTCAACTGGTGCATACAGATTGTTCGATCCAAAGAAGAAGAAGGTCATCATCAGCAGAGATGTGACTGTAGATGAGATGAGTGAATGGGATTGGGAAGCAGAAATAGAGAACAGTGAGAGTGAACCAATATTAGTTGAATTGCAGGATAATGCAGAAACTGAACAAGGTGATAATGATGAGGTTCAAGTGAGAAGACCACAAAGAAATAGAAGTGTGCCAGCAAGACTCCAAGACTGTGAAACATTTCAGATACTGCGGTCACTGCAGAAGGTGACTTGTTGATGATTGCCTTGGTGCGCAGAGGTCGAACCAGTGAGTCTAGACAGTGCCTTGTCTAGTAAGCATTGGAAAGCTGCCATGGATGAGGAATTAAGATCGATTGAGAAGAATAAGACCTGGGAATTGGTCTCTTTACCAGAAAATAAAAGACCTATTGAGGTAAAATGGGTCTTTAAGACCAAGATTAAACCAAGTGGTGAAGTAGCAAAGTATAAGCGCGAGGCTTGGTTGCAAAGGGTTTCTTGCGAAACCAGGCCTAGATTTTAATGAAGTATTAGCCCTCAGTAGCTAGAATGGAGACCATAAGATTGGTAGTTGGGTTAGCTAACTTGAGAGGTTGGAGTATGAGCCAACTTGATGTCAAGTCGACCTTTTGAATGGGCCCTTGGAGGAAGAAGTGTATGTGTGTCAACCACCTGGTTATGAGCTAGCAGGGCAGAAGGAGAAGGTGTACAAGTTACACAAAGCTCTCTATGGCTTGAAGCAAGCACCACGAGCCTGGAACAAGTGCATAGATGGTTTTTTGCAAAGTGAGCGATGCAGCGATTTGTTAAATGTGAATCGAACATGGTGTCTATACGAGTAATCAAGAAGGTAAATCTCATCTCATAGTATGTTTATACGTTGATGACATGCCGATTCTTCGGAAGTAATGACCGAAATATTGAGGAGTTCAAGAACAAGATGATGAGGAATTTGAGATGAGTGACCTTGGTGAGTTAACATATTTTCTCGGGCATTGAATTTGCAAGGACTAGCGATGGAATACTCCTTCACCAAAGGAAGTATGCCACCGACATCTTGAAAAGGTTCAAGATGAGTGGATGCAATGGTACTACAACTCTAATGGAAGTAGGATTGAAGTTGAAAACCGACCGTGATGAAGCTTTTGTTGACGATTACTGCTGCATACAAAACAGGATAGTGGGATCACTACGGTATTTAGTGAATACTGGACCGGATCTAGCTCACGGTGTGGGGGTGGGAGTAGATACATGGAGAAGCCCGTAACACCTCATTTGGCGTTGCTAAACGATTCGAGAGATATGTTAAGGGAACAATTGATGCAGAATTTTATTTCCAACTAATGACAAAGAATAATGCAGAAAATTCATGGCTACACCGACTGTGGTCGGAGTGGTGATGCATCAGATAGAAAGAGTACAAGTGGCTACTTGTTTATGCTGGGTAATGCTCCAATATCTTGGAGTTCAAAGAAGCAAAATGTAGTTGCATTATCTTCATGTGAAGCTGAGTACATATCAGCAGCACAGGGAGCATGCCAAGCACAGTGGCTTGGAAAACTACTGACTGAACTGAACCTGAATAACAACTCTGTGATGAAACTGAAAATTGATAACAAATCTACAATTGATCTAGCCAAACACCCTGCACTACATGGTCGAAGCAAACACATAGAAACAAAGTATCACTTCTTGAGGGATCAAGTTAACAAGGAGAAGCTAGTTCTTGAGCATTGCAAGTCTGCAAATCAATTGGCAGATTTATTAACCAAACCTCTGGCAGCAAACAGGTTCACAGAGTTGAAAGAGAAGATTGGTATGTGAAACTTGGGAGATTTGAATTAGGGTGGTGTATTGAAAGTGTAATTCAATTCTGTTTTTACTGTTTCATTTGTAATTTTTCTTGCTTCACTTTGTACCTCAGGTGACTAACTAAGTTAGTGTGAATCCTCTTGTATTGAGGTACTATAAATAACTCATGTATGAAGAATCAAATAATAGAGATTCATTTCTTACTTCACACAACAGAATTCTGTTATAGTTACACACTCCCTCTCTCTCTCTCTCTGTGTAAGATTGGATTCGTGTTCTAACAATGGCTACAACGATGGTGTTGCTGCCGCTCTGCCGCTGGAAAATAAAAAACGCATGGCTTTATTGGACAATGATGGCATTAATGGAGAATAAAGCAAAACTAATTTTTAGAGTAGAGTGCAACACCAACAAGGGCAAATGAGGGAACCTTTTGAAAAAAAATTCAGAATCGATTCAAGTTAACCGCAGAAGCTTGAAATTGTTGCTTCCAGCTGAAATCGATTTTGGCCCCAAAATCGATTCATCTCCTTGAATCCAAACATAATTTTTTTGGGTGAAATCACGTTTTCTCACTTCAAAATCGATTTGGGTGCTTTCCACCGTCAATCCAAACACATGTCTATGAGTGTTATCTCATTTTCTAAAATAAAATTTTTATTAACAACTAAAGTAATTCTCACAAACCATTTTTGTTAAGTTACTCTATCTAATATTGACAAATAACTGCTAGTAGAATGAGCAGTCTCTTTTTGTTTTTTAAGACTATATAGAGAAGATATCTTCGGTTGATTATGAATCTCTAGAGAAGATATTCTTTGGAATAATATATCATTATTCTTTTTTATCTGAGCAATTTCAGATTTTAAGAGATTTATTTCTCTTCTTAAATCAGTTGTAGAAACCGGTGTTTCTTTAATATTAGATTCTTGGAATCTAGATAAAACCTCACTCATTTGATAAGGAGCCTCTATAATTACAGGACTTTCCTTTTTAATATATTCTCTCATAAGAGTGTCTATCATCTTTCTTTTCAAATTGCCATCAGTTATGGCTTCTAAAGCTTTTAAAGCCGATCATCCTGTTCTCCTGTTAGAACATTTAATCCATTCATTTCAACAATGGATTTCCAATAATTTAATTCATTACACTGACAATCATTATTGTTAGTGGAAGATGATCGTAAGAGGTATCATTGATACACTCTATGCCTTCACTTGAAGGATCAAACTCTTGTTCTGATTCAGAACTAATTAATAAAACTTTTTCTAATTGAGCCCTTAATTGATCATCTTCAATCTCATTTAAGGCTTTTTTAGTTCAACATTGGTTGGCATAATAACCTATTTTGCCACACTTATGGCGGGTTATGTCCAATTTTTTAGCCTTTCTTTTTCCTTTTTTCTGAAAAGGCTTATCTTTTGGTTTTCTTTCTTGAAAAATTTTTCTTTTAAAATTCTTTTTTCTAGAACTTTTGTAAAAAAATTTTGTTTTATTATCAAAGGGTTTTCTTCCTTTCTTGCCTTCTTTAGGCTCTTTTCCTAAACCAAAGACAAATTGTTCACAGAATTCACCTAATTGGTGTTTTTCTGTTAACTTTTGCTTTTTCAACTGATTTCTTAACTTTATGTCATTACATAGAGCTAAACCTTCATTAATACAGCAACTAATAATTTGACCATATGTTAGATCAGCATAATTAATATTTATGCCATCATTCTTATTCCTTAAAGATTGTCTAACTTTTTCGGAAAAGAGATAAGGAAGACCATCAACAAATTTTGCCTTCCAATGTATAGAATTGGGGTCCTTTAATTGAAAAACCCGGAATAAGAAAGTATCCTTATACCATCTAAAATGAGTTAAAGATGGAAATCTTAAATTTTGTAAAAGAGAAGCTATTTTTTCTCCTATGGGAACATTAGTTCCTACAAAATGTTTTAGTATGGATAAACAGAGGTATAAACCACTACAAGAAAAACTTGTTTTAGCCACCAGTATTTGCCACGGAGCTTATTCCGTCAGTAATTTGCCACGGATTTGCGACGGCATGTGTAAAAAATAAGAGCGCGAAATTTCCCGCTGGTGTTTGCCACGGATTTGCCACGGACTTGTGAAAGGACAGAAATTTGCCACGGAGATGCCGTGGCAAGTCCGTGGCAACCCACTACAAACACACTTTTATTTCTCTCCCACTCTCGAGACTTTTCAGTCTTTCACTCCCACTTCTCTCATTTCATTCTCCCTCTCTTACTCTCTCCGTCTCCGCACGACCCACCACCCCACGACGGCATGACCCACGACCCACCACCCCACCACCCAACACCACCGTTCCTCCTTCAATTCGCTTCTCCTTCTCTTCCACTGCAACATCCTCTTTCAGTCTCCCTCTCTCACTCTCAAAGAAACTAAACCCTAACCTCTTTCAGTCTCCCTCCCATAGATCGCGAAGCTTCTACTCCGGAACTAATGTTATTTGAAGTTCGTTTCTCCCTCGATTTCACCTTTTCAGCTTCGTTTCTCCATCGATTTCACCTTTTCAGGTTCGTTTCTACTCCTAATCTAATTTCATTTGAAGTTCGTTTCTCCTTCGATCTCACCTTTTCAATGATGAGCTTGGTTCATTTATGCTATTCGATTAGATTCATGTCTATGAAAAATAGGGATTTGTTTCAGTTTTAGGTTTGAATATGATTTTGTTGAATAGTGCTTTTCTGTTGTTGGTCCAAATGAATGATTATCACTGCACTTGTGGATTTTTGCTTTATACTTGAATAAGATACATTTTTTTCCAACTGCAAATAGTAAATTTTGAGTTGATTTATGTGCATACTGTTTTGATCTAAAATAATTCTGTTAAATGTCAATGAAGTGCAAAGTAAATAGGGGCTTGTATATTGTTGTTTGTGTTAGATTGAAATGATGAAATGAACTATTATTGTATTTATATTTTTAATCAGAATTCGATGCTTTATTATTTTTGTTTTTTTATTTAATTTTTACGTGGAGAGTCAATGGGGACAATTAGATGTCATTGATAATTTCATTTTGATGTGAAGGGAATCCATTTGAGTTATTATGTGTCCAGTATTGTTGCATCTTTTGGTCATGTGATGAGACTAAATGGTAATCCGTGTTGTAAATTTCTTGACATGTGGGATTTGGGAAAGGGTCATGTAGTTAGGCTAATAATATGATGTAATAGTTTGATTTGAAGGTAATAACTAATGGTGTGAAATTTTCAAAGGCGAGAAGTTGATATGTTGGCCTTGTTGGGTGGGACTCACCACTTGACTCAAATTTCTCCAAAAGAGCATCTTGTTGAAAAGGCAAGTATGGTTTGCTTTGATATATCTTGTTTGTAATTTTGATTTGTTGTCCATCCTTCCCGGTTTCTTTGATGTGAACCTTCATATGATGGAAGTAATATTCAAATGTCAAATCACTTGGCTTATATATTGATTGTTCTTTGTTTTCTATCTATTGGGGTAATCTTATATGCCGGTAATTATAGTCAATGTTGAACCCTTTCTCAAACATTGATATGTTGAAGATAACTAAAGCCTCGATGATGTCATTCATCAAATTATTGAAAACCCTGTCTTTGTTTGCTAATTCTTTGTTAGTCCGTTTCTGTGTCTTCATTCTTCCAAGTCTTCCGCTTTGTTTACATAATCGGACCTTCGTATTTGTGATGTTATGTTAGCCTTAGCCCTGTAGAAAGGGAAGGATTTGACAGAGCCAATATACCATGATTGCCTATGTGAACCTCGTTACGAGGATTCAATTCTAAAGTAAGAAATTGTGCAATCTAATTCGAGAGCACACAAAAACGTCTTTGTCAAATTCGAACAAAAAAAGCTTGATTAAGCCAATGTATTTTGGGAAAAGGCTTGAATCATCGAGAAATCTTCATATTTAGACAAATAATAAAGCTTTATCAAGGTCTGGAATTATGGTGACAGTCATTGTTTGTTTGACAATAATAGTGTCACGTGTATGCAGTAGTTAGAAAGCTACAATTGGTGCCGCAGCCCATGCGTATTGGTCTTTGCAACTCCAAGGAAATCATCCGCCATCAAGGTATGCTCAATCAAACTACTTTTGATTTCAAATTTGAAAGGGATTTTGTCATGTCTTTCAAGATGAATACAATCTTTGAAATGACAATAATCTTGGCTTTTTCATAGAAATATCTTTTCTCAATGCAATTCAACATCGAATCTGCTTTGCTAGCTTCTAGCAAAGTAGCGATGAGATAGTTGAAAAACCATCAAATTTATTAATTGTTTGCTAATTATATAATGCACTCTCAAATCTCAACTTACTCCCATTGGTGTTTGGCATGATGTTCTCTCAGTACTAGTTTACACAACAAGTTATCTCATGGAAATTCTTGATTTCATTTAGTCATTAAATTCCCTTTGTCTAGTGTTTAGATCCCTTCAATTGGAGTTCATATTTTATGATCATTTTATTGCTACTCTTCAATAGCTAATCCACAATTCATTATAGATATTTGTTGGAGGACTCGACCCCAATGTTACAGATGAAGATCTTAGGCAGCAATTCTCCCAAAGATGGTGAGGTAGTCTCTGTTAAGATACCGGTTGGAAAGGGGTGTGGTTTTGTCCAATTTGCAAACAGGTAAAAGTTCTGGACTATCTCACACCTTTTCATAGACGTGCTTTTTTTATCTCTTCATTAATGTAATCACTACAATATCTCTTCATTACTGTTGACAACTTGACGTTGTTTGCCTTTGTTATAGGTAGTAGTATCATTTCTTCTTCACAATTATTTTATTTGCATGTGCCTATGCTATGCATAAGCCATAATAGAATTAGAGTTCATCCTATTTATGAATCATGCATCTTTGAGGTTAACTTTCCTAGAGTTTCTGTCCTTCATTCTTTGTTTAATTGGAAGACTAGTTCAACTTGGCTAAAATTATTGGTTGCAGAAAGCTTCCGGATCCAAAGTCCGAGTGGCTGCCCATTATGTCTTTTTGGCATAATTTTTGTTTCTTATTCTTTAAAGATATTCAAGATGATGACAGCTTATTCTGGTTTATTTCAGAGTGGGATTGGGGTGGTTTCCCAAGTTGGTTCTATTCCATAAACCCGACCCCAAACCAAGATCATCCGATCCTACTTTTCTTCAACCGGTATGCTTTATTTATTATATTTTATGATAACATTGATCTACCTACCTAGAAACTAAATTTGAGTTCCCTAATCTTGTGGTTGGAATTGTATTATATGCTTTTTCTTCGTTTCTGTCTCTCTTTTTTTTCCTTTCTCTTTCATGTTTTATAATTTAGGAAATGCAAATTAATATGCCTCTCTTGTGTGTTTATAATATATCCATGTCTTGTTAGATATTTTCTCTCATTATCTGTGTTCTTTATTTCGTTAGAACTATTCTTTTTTTTACTAGTTAGAACATTGAAATTCTTTTTTAATCTTCAACAGTTTCTGCACTTTTCTATGTGGGAATCATAAGATGCTTGTTATTAATTGCATTATATTAGTGTCATTCTTAGGATTGTTGGGCGATGCATCTCAACTTGTAGAACTTGAGCCAGGTTGCGACAGTTGATAGTAGTTCAAGTTGCTTTAGAAAGCTTAATGATATACAAGTGCAAATGTTATTTATGAAGTAAACTACCTGCAGTAAGACAACCTTGTGTGTGCTTTTTATGCATAGAGCTATCTGTATTCTGTGCGTATTTGGATTGGTGTTTGTGAGTGCTGCTTGTGTGTATGTCTCTCGTTATTATCAACAACCTGTAGCATTTTAGACTTCACCTGGGTGATGACTATTGAGCACCTTACATAAACCAACCAAAGCTTAGTTTAACTGGCAAACATTTAGTTCGGTTTTGTTTCTGATGACAACTTCTAAGATCAAAATTCCCACCAAAACTTAGTTTGACTATGCTCAATTAAACCACATATTAATTATTTACCAAAAGGAAAAGGTGAACTTTGTTTGTGATTTCACTGTAACAATGTTTTGGTAGTTTACATAGAATAGGTTAAACAAACCCTTTTGATGATTTAGCTGATAACCTTTTGATAATGCTAGATTGTGTATCTAAAAACTTCAATTTTCATTCAAACATCTATGTGATTGAAAACATTTGTTGTATATGTCTTTATGTATGTTTATACATTACTATCTATGTGATTGAAAGCATTTGTTGTATACATATGACATTGTTTGTAGGCATATCTCCATCACCTGGTCACACTAGCTAGAGGTCATCTTGGGCATGACCAGTACTGCGAGGCACAGAGAGCTTGTGTAATTATTGTAAATGCAATATCAATAGGAGTGTATTTTCTGTTTAGACTACACTGTAATCACAAAAATTATAATGTTCAATGGTGTCATTTTGTCATGTATAATGTATTGAAATTTTTAATGGGAAGGTTTGGTTTAAAATCGAACGTGAAATGAATTCCAACTTCTGAACTTATTTAATGTAATAGAGAAGTGTAATATCTAAGAATAGGTTGAAGAATTCAAAGTATGTTTTATTTTTTTTTAATTTTTTTTTAAAATTTGCGACGGATTTGCCACGGACTTGCGACGAAAATTTGCCACGGATTTGCGACGAAAATTTGCCACGGATTTGCGACGGAAAAATTTGCCACGTATTTGCGACGGAAAAAATTTGCCACGGAAATTCCGTGGCAAACGATTTGCGACGAGCGTTTTTGCCACCAATTTTGGTCCGTGGCAAATCCGTGGCAAATGTTGTTTTGCCACGGAAATTTGTGCATTTGCCACGGAAATGTCCGTGGCAAATCATGACTTTTCTTGTAGTGAAACCGCATCCTCTTCCTCAGTATTGATAATAGTATTACTAGAACTAGATTCTAGCTTAACTTCTTTCCTATGATCAAGAATTTCTTTTTTCTTAGCTTCAGTAAGATAATGATCCCACCAACCTCTTAATTGACCAACAAATCCAGTAGCTATGAAAGAAGCTATTGAGCTATCAGAATTTCCATGGTATTTACAAACAGTAGAATACATAATCATTCTATGTATCGTGTCTATAATTTGCTTATCATTTAAGCCATCAATATTCCATTCATATATGGCTTTTCCAGAATAGGAATTCTGATATGGTTCATGCTCCTCAAAAAGTAAGTCTTGAGGTGAAGGATAATAATATTTTTCTATGGCCTTAGAAGTGTAAATAGGATTAATATTAATATATTGGTTAGCAAACATATTTGTCAAATCATCAATATTATTTATATCTTCGTTGACATCTGAAGAACTCTCAGAATTGTCAGAAATACTCTCTTGAGATAAAACACTTAAAGTTAAATTCTTTAATTGTTCTTGCAAAATATGAATAAATTCAGAAGCATTATCTTCCATTTTGAAACCTTTTATTGGCAAAGGAGGTTGTACTATAGGAGTCTCTGCAATCACAGGTGCTTTAGACTCATTAGTTTGCTCAAAAATCAATTTTTGTTGAAAAATTTGTTTTTCAACTAACTCTTTTAAAGATAATAAGTCTTTTTCAAGAGAAATAAATTGTTCTCCTAAACAATTAAGGAAAATATTTGTATAATTCTGAGATTTTAACAAAGAATTTAATTCTCTAACAGTAACTTGATTGCTTTCAATCTTTTGTAAACTAATAAAAGCATTGGCTTCTACATTTTGACCCAAATTTATAGGTTGTCTCGGGAGAAAAATACTATTAATTTTTTCTCCTTTCATAGTTTCCCAATTCTTTGAATTAAGAACTAAAATTTCATTATCAACCTCATTTCTGATTTTATTAGTAAAATACTTAACAAACCATTTCACAAAAGGAATATAATCCTGTGTTATTGTCATCCTTCAATTGGGCATATTTCTTAACATTAGTAAAATACTTAACAAACCATTAGTAAAATACTAATATGTAACTCAAACCATTAGTAAAATACTTAACAAACCATTTCACAAACCATTAGTAAAATACTTAACAAACCATTTCACAAAAGGAATATAATCCTCATAATAATCATCCTTAAACTTATTAAGTTCAAGAGAAGATAATTTCTTAAAATGCCATTCCCTCAATTGGGCATATTTATCCTGTTGGAACTCATCATTAATGAGTTCTCTCATTCCACTACCGGGAGAGAAATCTAATATGTAACTCATTTATAAATGAAAACTCATTTCTGATTGAGTAGGAGATTCCCTACTCTGGGAGGTTTTCTGATATAATACCATGTGGAATTTGATTCTCACTAATTCTAATATTTTCTACTGTCTCTATTTCTTCTATTGGATGAGAAGTAGAAGGTCTATGTGGTTCACTAGGAGTTGTATAGAACTCACTAACAGAATGCCTTGCAGAAAGACTTCTTGGCATTCTAATAACCCTTTGGGGATTTAACTTTATTTCTATATCCCCTTCATTTGTTTGGGTAATTTGATCTATCTCTCTTTTCGGATAGGTTTAGTTTCCACTGCCTGGGGTAGCGACCATGTCTCTGGAAAGTTGATTTCATTTCATTTGATTAACCTATTGGTCACTATATTTGAAGTTAATAAGTTAGTTTGGACAAGAGTTGTTGTCCCTGGAAAAGATATTTGCTTAACCTTTGGGTTAAGCGTATTCAAAACCTTATAATAAACTCTATAACATATTGTTATTACTTCACTACCTAGTGTCAAATTATACCCATTAGTATTGATAGTGAGTTGCATAGCATTTAGAATATTTCTGTCAGATAAAGACAAACTCAAATTTGGAGATACGTTAAAATAAACAGGTCCATGACATAGACTCGTTTCAATTAAGACAGCTAGAGAATGTTTGAAATCTCTACATCTACCATCTCTAACATATGCTAGAATACTAGCATTTAATCCCAGCAAAGTTAAAGGTTTAAAGGCAATTTGCACAAGACCAATATGAATAAAATTATAATCTTTAAAAGGAAGTAAATATTTTTTACTTAATAATTTTATGGTCTGAGTATTCTCAGAAACTTGAAAAGTCTATTCAATGGTATTCACAGCATATCTTGATTTAAGATCAAAAATACCAAATTTATATATTTGGCTAGAAGGAACTGCAGGAATTGTCCATTTGTTTAATTGATCCAAAATTTTTGGATGTTCAGCTAATTCTTCATTCTTTATAGAATTATCTTGATGATTATAATCATCTAATTCCATATTAAAAGTTTGAGATATTGTTGTGGTTCAGACACTTAACCAGAATCAAAGCTAGATGAGTCAGTTGAACTCATGAATAAACTATACTCTCAACATCTTATTTGTCATCTTTGCAAACAGTAAAACTGTTTAACTATCAACCCATAGGGATAGAAGGATTTCTCCTAAATCAAAGATGTCAAATGTTTTTAGCAAAAATTTTCTTTTTTAGAAGCATCGTAATATTTCCTTTTACTGGAAAAAGATGATGATTCTTAAGAAAACACTAAAAACATTCTTAGATTTAATAAACCACAAGTAAGATGTTGTTAGAATAATATATTCATAATAATAACTCACCCATCGAATGGCTCTGATACCCTTCAAGGGATTTGGATTATGGAGTTGAGTCAACAAACCTAGTTGTCAATAATTTTTTTTTTTCCTTTCACTCTCTTTGTTGGTTAATTTTTGAATCGTTTAGCTGTGATAGGAAAACGAGAAATGAACATCCAAATTTACCTGGTAATGTTATATCTCTTGTTCACGTTTACTGTCATTTTTTGCTTTTCATGTCCACTTATTGAACATTCTTCTTTAATGTTTGGTGTGCTATTCTAAATGTTTATCGTACATTAACTGCAGAAGTTTCAAATGCAAGTGAAGAAAAATGTAGAGACTTTACCAGAGTCCCAGTTCAGTAGGGTATGAAATTTTGTCCACCTTTTGTTGTCTGCTTGTTGTTTATTGCAATTTGTACATTTTGTGTATTTGGTGTTTATTTATCTTTTTGGTTTGGGTTATTAAATTGTTTTAGATAAAGGTGGATGAGAATGGAGCAAGTCCGAGTACTATTGCAAGTGGTGATTTTGACTGCTCCTTGTCAATTTTTAGTGATGAAGGGTGTGGGAGTATAGCAGCAAGACTCATGGGTTTGGATTAGTTGCCAACTTCGGCAGTTAATGAGCTTTCTTGCAGTTCTTTATACGGCTCTAACTCCCATGGAGCTTCTCATTGTAATGGTGGGGTGATCTTCGTTCGGTGGACAACTTTCGCCGTGCGGACTACATAAACACACCACTTAAGCCAGAGAAGGCTTATTGGGATGCCATGGAATCAAGGGCACATAGAATGGAAAACCGGCCAATAAAGAGATTTCAAACTGAAATGTTGCCCCTAAAGTCGGTTAAACCCATTCCAGTTACTCACAATAGATTATTGTCTCCCATCAAAAGTCCTGGTTTTATGCTGCCAAGGAACACAGCTCACATAATGGAGGCAGCTGCTAAGACAATTGATGGGAGCCCTCAGCAGCCATATGCTTATTTGTGTTTGTCTGTGTAGCCTTGAAGTAATGATGGCCTAATCTCAAGAAAGAGGTTTACTGCAGATTAACGGTGCAATGGTGTCAGTCCTCCAACCAATTGGAGATGAATTGAAAAGGTTAGTGAGGCATTTCCAATGGCTTTGACATTCATTATCTGTATTATGTCTTCATCAGAGTCGTCGACGCCGCCTAAGAGAGTGAGGGCTTTAGAGGTGAGAATAAGACATATATATATATATATATGGTGATGAGAAAATCAGTGGTTAATATTATGGGCACATAATATTAACTTCAAATGTAATCCCTTGATTTTCTCATTAATACTTGATATACTAGCTACACATGAATAGTCAACTTCATGTGAACTTTTTATATGTGTCTAGAGTTGATCTTAAGTTGTTTGGAGCTTGAATCTAGCTATTCTGGAATATGTATATAAGAATAGGACTGACTTGAAGGGGTGGTCTGATGCTTTGAATGTGTTTCTGTGAATCGGGGTGGTCTGATATATACATGGTTTTTGTATACTTCAAACATGATTCTATGAGTACAACTTAATTTTGTAACTGATTTTGATAGATAGCTTTTCATTTCTGTGCACTAATGTACAAATGCTTTGTTCAAATTTTGCCTTTCATTTGCATTGCTATTGTTGAATTTAATAAAGTGACTATAGCATAAAGGTAGATGGGAATCTAATCAGTATGAGCCGTAGGACATAATCATTTTACTACTTTGTTGTCATATGCAGTTCTAGTTAATTATCTTTGTTGGACCATAAAAATATTAGCAACTCAATTACTGATGCTATCTATGAAATCATTGCTTTGGTTTTGAAGTTTTATAATGCTTGGAATTTTCCTAGTGATAGTTTTGTTTAGCGACATTGTAATGCTTCATTACTGTATAATTACTTCACACTATACACTACCAGAATAACTTTATTTAGCCACTAAAATTTCTGACGAATTTTATTTTGGTATAACAATCTACTTAAGTTGTTAAATGCAGGATAATTGGCCCTCTGTTATGTTTGCAATGGCAGGTGGTGTTGTTATAGGTATATCACTTTCATAAGCACTCTAAAGTTAATCAGTAACTAAACAAGCAGCAGATTCTTTTTATCATATGAAATGGATTCTAAATACTTTTTCAGTTGGGCTTTTTGTTTCTGTTTCTTTTGGTTAGTGGATTTCAAGGTAGTTGGATACTTTTTCAGATTTATGCTAGCTCATGCCTTAGTTTGTGAAAATTAATGATCTTTCTAATTTCCCCCTTTTACAATTTGGGTACTTATGATTAAAAATCGATCTTTCTGTGTTCCTTAAACTGGCGACCCTTTCAACATATACATCAGAGTGGTTTTGTTCATGAGTTGACTTGTTTATTATGAGATAATAACCAGTTTCTATTTTCAGTTTTGTCTTGTATGGAGATAGTGCTTCTGTTCTTCACCCCTATTCAATTTGATGAGTTTTTTTAGTGATTTTTAAGCAGTTAGTATTCATGCTATTGCTTTTGACTTGTGTGGAGTTAATGCTATTGCTTATTTTGATAAGTCTCATGTTTAGGCTCCTTTTGGTAGGGTATTACTAATTCTAGTAACTGCTATATTATAATATGTTACAATACAATTATTTAAAACTAACTAAACTTAGTTTTTATAACGTGCAGGAGGCTTTATAACTCTCTTGGGCATGTTTGGTGCAGTGGAATTGAAACTGGGCGTGTTCGCTGCAATTGAAGGCCCACTCTTATCAATGTGTTCACACTCTTGAGGAGATAGGGTAGATGAAACTTTTTATATAACCATGTCAAAGTTATGCAATTAACTCTTGTTAGCGTGTCTTAGACTAGCATCTCCATAGTGTACTATATAGTCGTTAATGTGAAGATCTAATTGGTGTGTGTTTATGTTGTTTGGGATCTGTCTGATTTGGGGGGAAGAAACATGCACTAGTGCAAATTGACTTTAGGAAGCACCATTTAGCATCGGTTGTTTGAATGGCTGTTGCAGGGGCTGTCTAGAGTTTGTATATACATTTCATTCAAGTGGTAGGAGTTAGTACTTGTTTTTATTTACATTTATTTTGAAAGTATGATTTAGTACTTGAGTGTTTCTATGTATCTATAATAGATTAATCAATAATTTCTGTGAATGAGTTATCAGTGATCTAAATATTTATATCTGTAACTATTTTTTAATGAAGTTTATATCAGTCTGTTATATGGGTTTTGAATGCCCTGTTTCATGCATTTCTTATACAATGACAAATTGAGTTATTCTTTTCCCATCCAGAACTTTGATAATGCCCTTTGCTTTTATTTTTCCATTTAATTTCATTAATACATTTGGAGAATTTGGCTGGATTAATTCTTTTTTATTGCTTTGTTCATTAAACTACTTGTTGGATTTAAATTTTTTTTTTTAAATTTGTGACGGAAGGTGTCAGAGTTTGCCACAACTTTGCGACGAAAATTTGCGATGGATTTGCGACGGAAAAATTTGCCTTAGAAAATTCTGTGGCAAACGATTTGCGACGAGCGTTTTTACCACCATTTTTAGTCCGTCGCAAATCCGTGGAAAATGCTATTTTGCGACGGAAATTTGTGCATTTGCCACAGAATTGCCATGCAAATCACTGCTAATTTAAAACTTCCATATTCCACAATAAAAACTTCCGCAAACCATTAATGGAGTCATAAACTGCCCATTCTCAATTCTAATAGAGACTTCTCTAAGCAAAAAAGACATGCTTTCAAAACTTATAAGCATAAAGACATGGTGGGGCATCCAATTCTCTGTTTACTACTTTAGTTTATACACTTTAGTTTTTTTTTTCATTTACTTTCATTTAATTACTGATTTTACTGCATCATATGCAAATCAGAAGCTTCATTTCCACGCGTTAATCTACTACTTCAAAATTCATTTCCTTTAAATTTTTTACAGGCATATAATGAGGTTCAAAAACATAAATTTGTGTTGTTACCCTAAAGTTTTGAGTAAGTGTTTCGCTACATATGAAAGCAGGAGTCTGATTATCACTTTCAGATTTTTCTAAGGTTGTGTCCCTTTGGATTTCTAGATATTATTGCTGGGAACGAATATCATGATAATGTGGAAAATTGATTGTTGAACTTTTTCCCGAAATGAAGTCCAGTGATTGTTAATTTCATAAAATGATTGCTTCAGGTGTAGGAAAGTTTGTTTAGAATTTTGAAGATGATTTGATAGCCATTCATAGTTGATATACATAACTAGGATTTCTTATATTTTCTTATAATGTTTTAAAACCTTGGTTTTCTAAACTTTTTGTAACCATGTATTTACTCAATATCTTTTACTCTTTGATAGATTAGTGCTATGGTTAATTTTATAGGAGTCACTCAATATAAATATATATATAATTTTATGATGGTTGATATTGTTGATTTTTTCTCACTTTTTTCTTGTTTAACCTTGCAGGGCTGTATCAGATACTGATGGGAGGTGCAAATAGTGCAAGGCCAACTTGCACAGCCTGATCCAAATGATGCTGAACAGCTATGCCAAACAAATTTTATTGGTGGGTCGGCGCACCCAAGCCCGACCCGATTGGAAACATGCGGATCCTGGCTTGACCCGGAGTATTTATTCCTTTTCTTCACTCTCTCTCTCAGAAGTCCAAGAACCACTTTCTTGTTTCTCCGTTCTTCTCTCTTCTCTCTTCTCTTCGCCAGAAACCTAGTTGGGATGGAGCTCTCACTGCCGGTGATTGAAGCTTCGTTTCAACTCCGCTTTCGGTCAATGATGATCTGTGCTGATGATGAACAAAACCCTCGGTGGTTTTTGTTCTGAAGCGCAAGCTGAGACCTTCAACTTGCTCTTCTCACTTCGCAATAACCTGCAAACCCTAGTTTGCCCGTAATCGCTTGATTCCTTCAGCGGCTTACGATTCACCCTTTGTAAGGTTGAATCTCTCTTTTCTTTACAGTTTCTTCACGTTTCCCTTTGATTTGTTACTGTTTGCAGAAACCCTAACTTTTCTACAATGTGCTTGCAGGTAAAGAACAACACGATAGGAATCCTCAGTGGTCAAGAGAGGTAATCTCACACACCTTGTGCTTCTTGATTTGTCCTTTCGCTGAACTGAATGAAAAAGCCCTAATTTCGTGTTCTTTACTTGCATGAACTGATGAGCTTCACTTTTGAAGCTCAACCCAGAATACTTTCTTACACTCACACCTTCAAGAAGACCTTCCACAGGTAATTCCTCTTCCCTTACCTCTATTCCTTTCTCTTCTAGTTTCAATCACAGAAAACCCTAATTCTTAACAGTATTTTTCTCTTGTTCTTGCGAGGTACAATCACTCTTTGATTATACAATCTGAACTCAGAACCTTACTGAAAGAAAACGAAGATCTTGGAGCTTACGTAACATGAAGTAGTAGTGTAAAAGTAGAGTAGAATGGAATGCTTAGAAATTTTTAAACTGTAAAACTATTTCTCTTATTCATTGTATTGATTTATGAATGTACAATATGTATTTATATTCGCTGGAAACTAGCTGTTAGAAATAGTTTGTTGCTACTCAACAAACTAAGTTTGTTACAATAACAAACTAGATCACTACAAGAAATTCAAGGTTTTCCGGCGGACCTAAGCCGCCGGTAAAGCCAAAAAACCGCCGGTAAATGAATGTTTCCGGCGGAACTTTCCGGCGGATTTTCCGCCGGTTAAAACGGCGTACGTAACACTTACCGGCGGAAAGTCCGCCGATAACTACTTGATTTTTTCCGGCGGAAAAAGCGCGTGAATCGCGAGGATATTTCCGTGCGACAAAGCCGCCGGTAACAACACCAAATCCGCCGGTAATTTTCTTTCTTTTTTTTTTTTTTATATAAAAGCCGCCGGTAACAACACCAAATCCGCCGGTAATTTTCTTTTTTTTTTTTTTTATATAAAAGCCGCCGGTAACAACACCAAATCCGCGGTAATTTTCTTTTTTTATATAAAAGCCGCGGTAACAACACTAAATCCGCCGGTAATATTTTCCTTTTTTTTTAAAAAAAAAAATCCGCCGGTACTTAATAAAATCCGCCGGTAATGTTTTCTGAATTTTTTTTTTAAACACGCCGCCGGTAATTAATATAAGCCGCCGGTAATATATATATTTTTTTTTTAAAAAAACGTTTTTAAAAATTAATTTTAATTTTAAATTTTTAATATTTAAATATTAAAAACCGTTATTACTTTTAAATTATTTAAATATTATAAATTTAAATATTAAAAACGTTTTTAAATTTTTAATATTTAAATTATAAATTAATTTAATAATTTGAAAATAATATTTAAATTTTAAAATCTCTTTTAACAATTTGAAATTTATTTTTAAAAAGTATTTGAAAATCTAATTTTAAATATTTTAAAAGTAAATTATTAAAATTTGAAAATTATTTTAAAAAAACCGTTATTACTTTTAAATTATTTAAAAGACCGTAAAACATTTATTGAATGTCAAATTAAACGAGAAAATAAATTATCAATAGATAAATAATGAAACCAACAAAGCAGTAATTAAATTTAAATTATCCATACAAATTAAACAACTAATAAAACCAACAAAGTCACAATAAAATTATCCAACAACAAACCACTAATAATAAGGCCTATTTGGGTTTGGGGTGCTGTTGGGATCCAGATGTAAAAGCGCTGTCGTCGAATCATCTTCTTCATCGTCCTGCTTTGTTGGGGTTGTGGTTGGCGTGGTTAGATCAAAATTGCTGGGACGGTTGTTGGAATTGCTGCGGGGAGACATGACGTGGCTGACGTGGCTGCTGATGGGCCTGAGGCTGGAATGGCTGCGGAGGAGAGTTTAAATCGAGGCTCGGCTGACCATATGAGGGCTGACCATATGGGTATGGCGAGACGGAGTTGAAGAAAGCGGTGCTCATAGTTGATTGGAAGTTTGGAAGGCACCGTGTATCACTGAAAGCACCTCCGTAAGGGTCGCATCCACAGGCGGTGGATAAGGTGCGATGATGAGGATGATGGCATAGATGGCCTTGCATGAGACAAACTATCCATTACTTGCTTCCTGAATTCCTCATTGATTCTGCGTTCTTCAGCTTGCTGCTCTCGCATCTCCCGAATCTCACGCTCATAGTTGCTCAATTTCTCGGTCAATACCGCAACCTCAGCTCGCTCTTCAGGAGTGGGGACATGAGAGCGTCCAGTACTTGTTGTTGAAGAGGAATTTGACCTGAAATTCGAACAATGGAATTTGGAAAAGAACGCCGGCCCATACCACGGATCCCCGTAACGACCTTTTCTTGGCGATGGACCAAAGCCAAGTTCTTTCCATTTTGCTAAGGCCAATCGAGCCTCCTCATCGATATCAACCTCGGTCCATTACTCTCCTGTGTTTGGCGATACTCCTGCGCCAATTATTGAATGCTTCTGAATCATCATTGGCGCTCTTGAGAAACTCACCGGTGTCCTCGCATATGAAGTTGCACGTGTATCTCTCAAGCAAAGTAGGTGGCCGACCAAGAAAAAAAGCCTCCTGTATATAGTATTAATTTATAATATTAGTATTTAATAAAATATAAAATTTGAAGAATTAAAAACAAAGATATATAAAATATTACCAGGCGTTTAGCATGTTCATATGAGCTGATAGAACCGCCCAGATTTAAGCAACCACCATTCTCAGAAGCCCGATTCGCAGCAGCTCTCTGACATTTTTTTTATAATCATCATGCGCCCATTTCAGTTGGAGTTCATCCCATATAGGCGGACCAATCCAATCTGAATGCTCTGTTCCAGCAGGCTTGTCACGCTCTTCCCGCAGCATTTCAGAAAAACGGTGAGAAGCTCTTGAATTGAAGACTTTCTTAACTGCATGGTCATCCTCAGGTTTCCATGCGAATGTTGCCTGGTTGCACAAAATAAAATAACTTGTTAGAAAAAACAACTTAATGAATTCAAGAATTTGGAATAATTAAAAATTAATTAAATAGTAAAAAAACTTACCCTAAATTGATTCCAAAATTTGGATCATGGATCTTTTTAACCTCCGACCAATCAACCCAGGAAGTTGTGTAATTTGCCTTGATTATACTTGTTATCGCTTTGGACACAATCCTCCCAGGATCAAAGCTGTACATAAGAAAGAAAAATTAAAATGATATTAATTTAAAAAGACAAATTTCAAATACAATTACAAATACAAATATATATAATAAATACTTACAGGTTTCCAACAACCTCCACAACGATACGACCGTCATCCAAAATATCAACCACGTCGGTTTGCGCATCATACACGCGTGGCGGCGATCTGGATCAGCAGGGGATGCCATACTACCGGGTGGAGGCAACACAGGTTCAACGCCCTGGAGCTCGTCTGATGATGGCATACGCACATAGTTGCCATGGACAAGTCGATATACTATCTTACGCTTACGGCCGCGTAAAGAAGTACATATCTTCTTTCCTTTATCCTGCACGGGTGGGTCCTCATCATGTGGTGAGTCACTATTTCCTAACGATGCCATAACTATTCTGTAGCTTTAAAATAAAGTTAATAACATATATAAATGATGAATATATAACATAGGCAAATATATATCAAGTCTGATAAATATAAATATTATTTGACAACAAATTCCTTTTAATGATGAATAACATAGGCAAATATATATCAAGTCTGATAAATATAAATATTACAAACCAACAAATTATATATCAAGTCTGATAAATATAAATATTACAAACCAACAAATTATTTAAATAAGATAACATGACATTAATTAATTAGAATCCCATTCTTTCTCAAAATCACCATCATCATCAGATAAGTCAACTCCCGATACACCGACGTGATCGACTGCGTCCTCATGATCTGTATCTTCGTCTTCATTAACTTCATCAGCAGCGTTGGACTCATCACGTAAACGAGTAATGATCTCAACTTCAATCACTTCATTTACATTGGACATTTCTTCTGACTGATATGGCACATCTTCCACTGTGTCATTTGTCTCGATGTAACCTCTTGGTTTTGTCTTAATTGCGACACACCAACCACGCCGATCAGTCCGTGTTGATGGATAAGAGACATAGTAGACTTGTCTCACATTTTGTGCAATGACAAAAGGATCGTCTGATCGATATCTACCACTCATTTTAATGTCCACCGTATTTGTCTTTGGGTTAAACTTTGTTCCTCGAGGACGGATCAAACCAATTACAAAAAAAAAAACGATTATCTTTTGATGATAATCAAGATAAGGGTATGCAAGTTCATAAATGTGTTCAACAACACCATAGAAATCATCTTCGCCTCTCCCGGTGTCACCCTTCATGCAAACTCCACTATTCACTTTGTTTCTCTACCTTCATGTCCATTTGTTAGTGTGAAATTTGTAACCATTCACAAAGTATGTGTGCCATTCTTTAACACATCTTCGAGGACCATCGATAAGTTTCTCGGTGTTGGTTGGTAGGAGTTGGCGGAAGGAATACATACGCCGCTTAAACCACATTGGAAAATGCGCATGAATATGAAAGCGAGGCGATTGTTCTTCACTTACTCCTCCGATGTCAAAAACTCCCTAATGAGAAATTAACAATTGTTACACACAGCAGATTTCTTTAATTTATGAAGAAATTAAGATAACTAGCTAGGTTGAGAAAGACATACTCAATGAATGGTTGGACCTCGGTACAGTTTATCAAGACATGAACATGGGCTGAGTTTAACTCTTCTTCTTCATTGCTTGATGAATTGACTCTTTTCGCATTTGACGACCGGGAGACAAAAAGACAGACAAAGCTAAACGATGTCTTGGTGGTTCAATGTTGATTTCATTTCGACTACTTGTAGGAGCCAAATCATTGATGAAATAATATGAACAAAAATGAGTTGTTTCACGATGCAATTAAGACGAACATATCGATCCTTCAACTCTAGCTTTATTTTTGACTGATCTTTTTGAATCACCCATGAACCTATAGAAAATTATATGTTAATAATAATGTGTTGAAATTGTAGTAAACTTCTTTCATATGTATATTAACTGACCTTTCAAACGGATACATCCATCTGTATTGGACAGGTCCACCAAGTTTAGCTTCAGTTGCGAGATGAACAGCAACATGCTCCATAGAATCAAAGAAACCAGGGGGAAAAATTCTCTCCAACTTGCATAAGATAAGTGGGATGTCTTGTTCCATTTTTGTCAGATCATACGCTTTAAGCGTTGCAGAACACAAATTCTTAAAGTATTGACTTATTTCAATGAGCGGATTCAAAACATGTGTTGGCAACGAACTAAAAGCGATAGGAAGTAAGCTGATGAACTCCAATTTAGTGTATTTTTAGAGATATTTTTGAGTCATTTTTAGAGCAATTATTACTAATTATATAAATTACTGACTTAATTTACTCTTTATTTTGCAGAAGTAACTTTAAGGAGCGGTAAAGAAGATGATGTTATTAAAGCTTTAAATTTCAATGAAAATTTATTTTCTTTAACTTCTCCTTATTTTGATGATGTGGTTGAAACTAATATTTTTTGTGATCTAAATAAGCACTCCATGAATACATGACAATCATGGCTCTTCATCCCATGCAACCTCCCATTATCCACATCTGCACATCTTGCTAAATTGGAAGAATAACCGTCTGGCATTTTCAACTGTTTTATCCACCGATAAACTTCTTTCGCTTGTTCGGTAGATAAAGTATAATTGGCTTTGGGTTTCAACGTCCTAGTACCCTGCTCAACCAACGACAAATCCTTTACGCTGCGATAGAATGATCCACGCCCTTCCTAGCCTTCTCATTGTCTTTTGTTTTACCTTTTACATTCATAACGATGTTAAATATGTTATCAAAAAATTCTTTTCAATGTGCATGACATCCAGATTGTGTCTCAGTAGATTATCTTTCCAATATGGAAGTTCCCAAAAAATACTCTTTTTTGTCCAATTATGCCATACTCCATAACCATCTGGACGAGAAACAACACCTGCAACGACTTCTACTGGAGGATATCCTTGACAACTGCTCCAAACTTCTTCCGGTGTCACTACGGGGAGGTTCACTGTTTCAATACTTCCCTTGATGAATGCATATTTTGACCTTCTAAATGGATGATCGCTAGGTAAAAACCTACGGTGTGAGTCAAACCATGATGTTTTTCCTCCATATTTAAGAGTAAAAGCTCTTGTGTCAACCATGCAAATCGGACACGCCATCTTACCATGTGTCCCCATCCCGACAACATTCCATAGGCGGGGAAGTCATTGATGGTCCACATCAAAGCCGCCCTCATGAAAAATTTTGTTTGCGTCTTTGCATCATAAGTTAAAACACCATGCCACAACCTTTTTAGGTCATCGATCAAAGGTTGCAAATATATGTCAATACCACCATTGGATTGTGTGGTCTTGGAATAATGGCATTTAAGAACATGTATGGTTTAGACATACACATTTCTCGGAGAAAGGTTATGCGGGGTAACAATAAGCGGCCAACAAGAATACGGTGATGCCGATGCTTGAATATACGGTGTGAAACCATCGGAGCATAAACCAAGGCGAACATTGCGTGGATCACTAGCAAAATCTGGATGAACACGATCGAAATGCTTCCAAGCTTCACCATCGGATGGGTGGCGTAATTCACGTAATTGTTTCTATTTTCATAGTGCCATGACATTTTACCCGCATCTCCTTTGAAGTAAACATCCTCTGTAGCCTTGGTATAAGAGGCGGATAGAACATTGCTTTCCGTGGAACCGGTTTGCCTCTGCTCGTCCCTTTCTGGCACGGTGGTGTGGCTCTCCACACAACTTGCATTCCGACAACTCTCCATCATTTATCCCAAACTCATTGCTATAATATAGCATGCAACCCGACACACAACAATCAATTCTCTTAGATTTTAAGCCAAGCTTCGACACGATCTTTTAGCATCATAATAACTCTGCGGCAAAAGTCCTCTAATGGGGGTTGCATCCAACATCATTTTTGTCATATATTCCATGCACAATTCAGCAACATTAAATTGAGACTTGAGACCCAACAACCGAACACACATTGATAATTTAGATTCGTTAGATCCTTCAAATAATGGTTGATTTGTCTCACTCAAAAACATATAAAACCTCTGAGCTTCTTCATTCTAACTTCTTGACATCATATTGTGGTTCCTCAAAATCCAAATTTACACCGATAGCATCACGTATCATCCCCTGAACAACATCAAACGGCTGATTTCCCATAGTCGATGAGCCAACAGCTTCTACGACTGGACTTGAAGTGCCACCTTCTACTTCTTGGACAGGAACAATATCAACCGGAGGAACATTAATTATATTAACACGAGAAACTCCAGCTGCTACCTCGCCATGACGAGTCCATATCCAATAATTTGGCTTAAATCCATTCTTTGTACAAATGAAGTCGAATGTCACCTTCATTTTTTATGGATCGAAAGATACATTTCGAACAAGGACATCTAATTCCACCTTGTTGCTCAAATTCTTTTTGACGCTTAGCTAAAAGAACAAACTCTTCAACTCCTTCAACAAAACGTCGTTTCAACCCCGCTCTTCCAGGATATAATCGATCATACATCCAACTACGATCCATTTTTTGTGGATGTCCTAATTAAATTTATTACAACATATATGTCTATCAGAACAATAGACATTTTCATTTTTATAATTTAGCTACTATTATCTTTGTAGACTAACAAAAATTTAAATAAACTATCAACTATTATATTTTACTATAATCCTAATTATTTCAATTCATTAAATCAAATAACATTCTTTACTATATAATAATAATACTAATGTGAAACAAATATTAACAAATAACTAATCTAAATATTATACAAAATAATATTTACTATCACATAATATTTATTACATTAAATAATATTTACTATCACATAATATTTATTAACTATTTACATTAATGTTCTTCCAAAAAAACCAATTAACGTGGTTCAAAAAAATAACTATATTAATGTTCTTGTAAAAATAACTCTATTATTGTTGTTAAAAAAACAATTATATTAATGTGTTTATATTAATGTTGGTCAATAAATTAATATATTAATGTGTTACTAAATAATTAACTCCGCCGGTAACTCTATTAATGTTGTTGAAAAAAATAACTATATCTCAATGTGTTACTAAATAATTAACTCCAAATATATTTTAAATAATAAATAATAAACAAAAATTATTAACAAATATCTTATCTAAATAGTATACAAAATAAATCAAATATTTTTTGTTTTTAACTAAATAAGAAATATTTATCTAAATATTATACAAAATAACAAATATCTACTCTAAATCTAAATATTATACAAAATAACTAAAATATTTTTGTTTTAAACAAATATCTAATTTACTTTTTGTGACAAATTTTAAATTTAAATTTCAAATAAAATTCTTGACTAAATAATAGTAATATTAATTTAAATATTATACAAAATAACAAATACCTCATCTAAATATTATACTAAATAACTAAAATATTACTATTATAATAACATTAAAATAACAAATATCTAATCTTAATATTATAATACCATTAAAATAATTCCTATTTTTTTAAAAAAAAATATAAATAGTTGTGACTTTAATTTTTATGAAAATTTTTAAAATTAAATTTCAAATAACAGATTTTCAAATAACAATTTTCAAATAATGTTTTTGAGTAAATAATAGTAATAGAGATTTTAATTCTAATTTCCATACACGAATTATAAAAAAATTAAACTAATAGTAATTTCAATTTAATCACATCAAATAATATTTTTCTACTACAAAATCAAATAACAATAATCACTAACCTGAGATCGCTGAGAAGTCTCTCGACTTTGCGCTAATTCCAGATACCCTCGAACAAACTTCCACCCAAACTCAAGCAAACTTCCACCCAAACTCAACTAATTACTAAACAAATAATATCTGAATTAGTAACTAACTAATATTTTAAAACAAAATTTTAACTAAAACTATCAAAGAAACATACCTTAAGAGAAGAAATCGGTAGAGAGAAACAAGAGAATTCTCAGAGAGAACAATGAATTTTGTAGAGAGATTTGAGAGAAAGTGAAAGAAATGAAAAATGTGAGAGAGGTTGAGAGAAGAGATTCGAATTTATGAACATTACATCAAACGACTCTTTTTTCGAAATGCGTATATTGCTTACCGGCGGAATATTTGAAATACTGGCGGATTAATTGCAAACCGGCGGATTAAATCGAAAACCGGCGGAAACTTTGATTACCGGCGGATGTGTCCTTACCGGCGGATATGTGTGTTTTCCGGCGGCTTTAGTGCACATCGGCGGGTGTTTACTTTCCGGCGGCATTTTAGCGCATACCGGCGGCTTTTGTGTCCTTACCGGCCGATTTAATATTAATTTTTTAAAAAAAACATTCAAAAATAACCGCCGGTAAATGCACTTACCGGCGGATTTCTTTTATGTTATTTTTAAAAAAAATTCAGTAACAATTCCGCCGAAAACCCTTAAAATATCCGCCGGTATAGTCCTCATAACCGCCGGTATATTACCGGCTACAAAATCCGCCGGTATTATCCAAAATACGCCGGTAATGTATCGGCGGATTAAGTCCGCCGGAAAACATCCGCCGCTATATCTCGAAATTCTGGTAGTGGATAGTTAGTTAGTCTTTCTAACTTCCCATATGTTTAATATGTAACTACCAACGGTGCTATTGGTAAATATAGCCGTTGGGTTTTTTTTAATTAAGCTTAGGTTTGAATTTGATTATAAATCCAACACCCTACCTTAATCAAAGAAACCTGAAAGCTTAAAGTAGACAAACCCTACCTAAGCAAAACTTAGAGCTAAACTAAGATATCTAAGGCAACACAAAAAACCACAGGACAACCCCCTGGAAGGCCAAAAACAATGATTGTCTAAGACAAGCCCTTAGACAATAGCTTTTAGGTTATTCCTTTCTTAGAGACTTAGAAAGAAATAACATTAAGTTGCCTCCTTAGTTTAGCAAAGCTTTCACCCTTTAGAGCCTTGGTGAAAATGTCAGCAATTTGTTCACTAGTAGGAACAAAGTCTAGAACTAGTTTTCCTTTAGAGACTTGATCTCTTATATAGTGGAACTTAGTCTCAATATGTTTAGTCCTCCCATGAGATATAGGATTTTTGGCTAAACTTATAGCAGACTTATAATCCATATACAATTTTATAGGTTCTTATAGGTCTATACAGATTTCCCTTAGCAAGGTTTCAAGCCAAGCTGTTTGGGTAGCAGCATGGCATGCAGAAATATATTCTGCTTCACAAGATGACAGTGCCACTATGGCTTGCTTTTTAGAACTCCATGAGATAGCAGCTCCTTGAAATAGAAAGACATATCCACTAGTGCTCCTCCTGTCTACCTTATCTCCACACCAGTCTGAATCACAGCATCCAATTAGGATACTCTTGCCTTTAGCCCTGTCATTAGGAAAAAACAGACCATAATTAGTAGTGCCCTTAATATACCTTAGAATACGTTTAGCTGCATTCAAGTGTATTTGCATAGGACAGTTCATAAATCTACTAGTCAAACTAGTAGCATATAATATATCAGGTCTACTATGACATAGATATATTAGAGACCCAACAATTTGTCTAAAGTAAGTTGCATCAACTTTAGTGCCCTCTTCCTCTTCTTTCTTAGTTAGGTTTCCTTCAGCTGGATTAATTGCAGAATTGCAATTTTCCAACTCAAACCTTTTTAAGACTTCATTGGCATACTTTTGCTGATGCAAAACAATTCCTTCTTTGACCCTTAGGAATTCTAACCCAAGGAAATAGGTTAGTTTCCCCAAATCTGTCATTTCAAACTCCTCTTTCATAGATTGTTTGAAATTAGCTATCTCTTTAGCACAACTTCCAGTCACAAGTAGATCATCCACATATAGGCACACAATCAGTAGGTAGGAGTTTATGTCACCTTTGACATAGACTCCATACTCTGCAGTGCACCTAGTAAAGTCATTCTGAACAAAGAACCCATCTATTCTCTTGTTCCAAGCCCTAGGTGCCTGCTTAAGACCATATAGAGCTTTATGTAGATGAAATACATAGTCTTCCTTGCCCTATTCAACAAAACCAGAAGGTTGGTTTATATAAACTGTTTCCTCCAAAGGCCCATTTAAGAAAGCAGATTTCACATCCAAATGGTACATTTCCCAACCTTTACTACAAGCTAGTGTAGTCACAAGCCTTATAGTCTCATGTCTAGCAACTGGAGCAAAGACTTCAGTGAAGTCAATGCCCTGTTTTTGTTGGAAACCTCGTGCCACTAACCTTGCCTTGTACTTAACTATATTACCACTAGGATCAAGCTTTAGTTTAAATACCCATTTAACACTAATAACCCTCTTTCCTTTAGGTAACTTAGTTAGAGTCCAAGTCTGGTTCTTCTCAATGGATTTAAGTTCCTCTAGCATAGCTACCTTCCACTCTTTCTTCTTAAGAGCTTCAATGTAGTCTAGAGGCTCAGAATCTGCCACCATAGCAAAATGAATAATGTCACCATCATCATCCACCTCATCATCCCTCATTAGATCATATAGTCAGCCAACCTACTAGGTAGATTCCTGACCCTAGCAGCTCTAATAGGGTTATTAGCAACAACAACCTCTTGTTGAGCCACTTCAGGTGAATTTGGAACCAACTGTTCCTCAACTTGCACATCACCTCCAATAGGTTCATCATCACTATCTTCATCATCAACACCTTGATGATGTTCTGGTAACACAGTGTTACCCTCATCAGTCACATTAGAATAAGTGGAACTTGCTTGCTCCTTCTTATCCCAATCCCAAGCCTCATCCTCAAGTATAGTAACATCCCTGGATATTTCAAGTTTTCCAGTCATAGGATCAACTAGCCTATAGGCACCAGTAGGGTGATAACCAACTAGCACCATAGGTTTACTTTTGTTCTCTAACTTCTTTCTTTTAGCATCAGGAATATGTCCATAGGTTAGTGATCCAAATACCCTCAGATGTGTAACACTAGGCTTATCATCTAGGCCTGTAGTAGGACATCTATTAAGTAGATAAACAAAGAAGGTGAATCTTTGCTTCACCCGATAGGTGTTACCAAGTGGCTTCATCTCAAGAGGGGGGGTGAATTGAGACTTTAAAAAACTTTTCCCCTTTTAAATGACTTAGATTAATTTTCGCGAGGTTTATGAAATGAACGAATTAGAAATATAAACAGTAAAGAACACAAGAGATTTATACTGGTTCAGCCACCTTCTAGTGACCTACTCCAATCCTCACAAACCCTTTGTGAGATTTTCACTATCAAAACAAAGCTTAAAACAGTGCTTTAAAACCCTTACAGGACTCAAAGCGCTCTTCACCTAGGATACCCCACCTTGTGCAAGAGCCTTTAACAACGACACAACAAGAGATACCCCCCTTGTTACAATCAAAAACCCTAGAGAGATACCCCACTCTCTAGTACAACCAATTGACATACAAGAGATACCCCACCCTTGTTACAGTCAAAATCCTAGAGAGATTCCCCACTCTCTAGAAAAACCAATTACAGTAAAATCAAATTACAAGAAAAATAGCAATACCTCTAAGAAGGTGAATACAACAACTTGAAGATTCCCAACCTAACCCTTGAGAGAGATCAACTGAAAGTGATGAAGAACGTGAAGAACGAGTGTGACAGTAAATAGATCGAGTTCTGCTTTTGAGATTTGTAGGTTGTATTTATCTGTGAAGCCCTAAGTCTCTATTTATAGAGTTTGTAAAAATATAATCGTTGAAGCAATTTTTAACTCTATTGTAATAAGTGACAAATCGATTAGTTGCTTGAAAAACATAATATGAAAATCGATTTCTTGCTTGTGGGAACAAGTGAGGAATCGATTTAGTGCTTTAAACAAGTAGGTAAAGAATCGATTGTTTCCTTTAAGATAAGAAGCCATGAATCGATTCTTCTTTTAAAACCAAGAAGCCATGAATCGATTTTGTGCTTTAAAGTAAGAAGCTATGAATCGATTTTGTGTTTTAAAGTAAGAAGCTATGAATCGATTTTGTGTTTTAAAATAGGAAGCTATTAATCGATTGCTTGCTTATGGAAACAAGTGAACAATCGATTGCTTGCTTGTGGAAACAAGTGAACAATCGATTTTGTTCTTTAACAAGGCAAGTAGACAATCAATTGCTTGCTTGTGGAAACAAGTGAACAATCAATTTCTAGCTTTAAAATACCAAATCAAGAATGTTCTTTAGTTCAAAAACAATTTATTGTAAGACATTAAGCCATTAATGTATTTCTTTAAAAACAAGTGCCTAACCTATTTAACATGCTTTTATTAATTGAAAACAAATGTTTGGTTCATTGTGAGTGCTAGTGTGTGGTGTGATTTGAGCGATCCTCAAAAGCGGTTTACAATCATTCCTAAGACACGACCCGACTTCCTAGGGACTACCCTTGACATAGACTTACTTCTTGAGCTGGATGTGCCTTGGAATTCCATATGTCACTTTGTCTTGGATTACTTCATCATCAAAACTTAACCTGCAACACAAGATATCCACAATAGGTCTTTTGGAAGAGCTTTTAATTTCATCATGCTTCACATGTCCGAATTGTTCTGCTTCCTTCTCTCTCTGCAACTCCATTATCTTTGTGGAGTGTAGGGAGAAGTAACCTCATGAACAATTCTGTGACTTGTACAGAAACTTTCAAACTCTTTTGAAGTGAATTCACCTCCCCCATCAGACCTTAGGATCTTAAGCATGTTTCCACTTTGTTTTTCTACCATAGCTTTAAACTCTTTGAACTTAGTTAAAGCCTCACATTTAGTTTTGATTAGGTAGACCCAAATTTTCCTTGAAAACTCATCAATGAAAGATAAAAAGTATTTATTCCCCCCTTTTGAAATCACATCAAATGGGCCACATATGTCTGTGTAAACAACTTGAAGAAGATGTTTAGACCTTAGTTTTAAATCTGTCTTAAACATCTTCCTTGGTTGCTTACCCAACAGACAAGTGGTACACAATCTATTAGGTTTCTCAATCTTAGGTAGACCTTCCACTAGGCCTTTAGAACTAAGATTTAGAAGACTCTAATAGTTTAGATGCCCATATCTCCTATGTCATAGAACACTTTCAAGATCAGTGGTAGCACTTAGGCATTCTGCCTCTATAGTACTAATACTGGTCTTGAAAGTCTTGTTCTTAGCTAGTTGAGAAGTTAAAACCAGTTTATCCTTTTTATCAAAAACTTTAAGTTTCAAATCCTTCATAATGACAGAAAATCCTCCCTCTACAAGTTGACCTAGACTAAGTAGATTACAACTCATACCTGGAACATAATAGACATTATGTATGGTGACTACCTGGCCATCCTCTTTCCTTAGTAGAATGTTCCCCATACCTGTTGCTTGAAGGGATCTATCATTTGCACACCTAATAGTAGTTCTCTTGTGAGGATTGAAATCTACCAGCCACTCTTTGTTACCTGTCAAGTGGTTAGAACAGGCAGAGTCCAAGTACCAAATCTGCATGTCTGACTTCCATCACTCTTAGTTACTATTAGTGCAATATAGTCCTTATTTTTCTTAAGTTCAATGTTAGTTACCTTAACTTCTGCCCTAGGATTAGGTTTAGAGTTATCACTTATATCACTAAACACAACAGGGCTATCAGAATCAGAATCTTCCTTAGCAACATTTGCTTCTACTTCTGATTTAGGTTTTCTAGTTGGACATTCTATAGCATAATGTCCAAATTTATCACATCTATAGCATTGAACCTTAGATTTATCCTTTTTCTTAGAATCAGTCTTATTCTTAGAATTAGGTTTAGATTTAGGCTTACTTTTGCTAGAATTAGGCTTAGAAGAGGACTTACTGTTACCTGGCTTAGAACCTTTCTTACCCTTGCCTTTTGTGAAGAAGGCAGTATCATCATCATCACTGTTCTCCATCACCAGATTGAGCCTAATCTCTTTAGCCTCCAATCTGCTCTAAAGTTGTTCCACCTTTAGGTCCTCATCCTTGAGTGTGTCTTCAAGTATATTTACACACACATAGTACCTTTTGGTTAGTGATCTCAAGATTTTCCCGCAAATTTCTTCATTAGTTAGTGTTAGGCCATTAAGATTCATAGCATTTGTAATTTTCTTTACACGGCCACAGTAGGTTACAACATCCTCATCACTTTTCATCTTAAGGGTCTCATACTAAGCCTTAAGAGCCTCCAACTTATCTTTCCTAGCTTCAGTTGCCCCATTGTAATAGGAATCAAGAGTATCCCAAGCTTTCTTGGAACTCTTAATACCCCTAACTCTATCAAAGTTACTGTCATCTAACCCAATATGGATTAGATGCAGTGCCTTCCAGTCCCTCTAGACTTCATTTGGTGGCACCACCTATCCCAGTTTTTACCAGTTAGGGTAGGCACTTGTGCACCAAAACTTGCATGTGTTTGAATATTGTTGCTCATTTTGAATTGTGTATAATCTGCAGCACTTCTGCACACACACACAGTTAGACAGAAAATTTCACAATAGAAAGAAAAAACTTTAAAGAAAGTAAAAGATTTAGAGTAGAGTTAAGATAATTTTGCCCTAGATCGATTTTTAAAGCTCTGAGTATACCATGTTGATTTTTTCTCACTTTTTTATTGTTTAACCTTGCAGGGCTGTATCAGATACTGATGGGAGGTGCAAATAGTGCAGCCCAACTTGCACAGCCTGATCCGAATGATGCTGAACAGCTATGCCAAACAAATTTTATTGGTGGGTCGTGCGCACCCAAGCCCGACCCGATTGGAAACACGCGGATCCTGGCTTGACCCGGAGTATTTATTCCTTTTCTTCACTCTCTTTCTCAGAAGTCCAAGAACCACTTTCTTGTTTCTCCGTTCTTCTCTCTTCTCTTTGCCGTAAACCTAACTCTCACCGCCGGTGATTGAAGCTTCGTTTCAACTCCGCTTTCGGTCAATGATGATCTGTGCTGATGATGAACAAAACCCTCGGTGGTTTTTGTTCTGAAGCGCAAGCTGAGACCTTCAACTTGCTCTTCTCACTTCGCGATAACCTGCAAACCCTAGTTTGCCCAGAACTGCTTGATTCCTTCAAGCAAGCTTACGATTCACCCTTTGTAAGGTTGAATCTCTCTTTTCTTTACAGTTTCTTCACGTTTCCCTTTGATTTGTTACTGTTTGCAGAAACCCTAACTTTTCTACAATGTGCTTGCAGGTAAAGAACAACACGATAGGAATCCTCAGTGGTCAAGAGAGGTAATCTCACACACCTTGTGCTTCTTGATTTGTCCTTTCTCCGAACTGAATGAAAAAGCCCTAATTTCGTGTTCTTTACTTGCATGAACTGATGAGCTTCACCTTTGAAGCTCAACCCAGAATACTTTCTTACGTTCACACTTTCAAGAAGACCTTCCACAGGTAATTCCTCTTCCCTTACCTCTATTCCTTTCTCTTCTAGTTTCAATCACACAAAACCCTAATTCTTAACAGTATTTTTCTCTTGTTCTTGCGAGGTACAATCACTCTTTGATTATACAATCTGAACCCAGAACCTTACTGAAAGAAAACGAAGATCTTGGAGCTTACGTAACAGGAAGTAGTAGTGTAAAAGTAGAGTAGAATGGAATTGCTTAGAAATTTTTAAACTGTAAAACTATTTCTCTTATTCATTGTATTGATTTATGAATTTACAATATGTATTTATATTCGCTGGAAACTAGCTGTTAGAAATAGTTTGTTGCTACTCAACAAACTAAGTTTGTTACAATAACAAACTAGATAGTTAGTTAGTCTTTCTAACTTCCCATATGTTTATTATTTAACTACCAACGGTGCTATTTGTAAATATAGCCGTTGGGGGTTTTTTTTAATTAAGCTTAGGTTTGAATTTGATTATAAATCCAACACCCTACCTTAATCAAAGAAACCTGAAAGCTTAAAGTAGACAAACCCTACCTTAAGCAAAACTTAGAGCTAAACTAAGATATCTAAGGCAACACAAAAAACCACAGGACAACCCCTTGGAAGGCCAAAAACAATAATAGTCTAAGACAAGCCCTTAGACAATAGCTTTTAGGTTATTCCTTTCTTAGAGACTTAGAAAGAAATAACATTAAGTTGCCTCCTTAGTTTAGCAAAGCTTTCACCCTTTAGAGCCTTGGTGAAAATGTCAGCAATTTGTTCACTAGTAGGAACAAAGTCTAGAACTAGTTTTCCTTTAGAGACTTGATCTCTTATATAGTGGAACTTAGTCTCAATATGTTTAGTCCTCCCATGAGATATAGGATTTTTGGCTAAACTTATAGCAGACTTATTATCCATATACAATTTTATAGGTTCTGATAGGTCTATAGAGATTTCCCTTAGCAAGGTTTCAAGCCAAGCTGCTTGGGTAGCAGCATGGCATGCAGAAATATATTCTGCTTCACAAGATGACAGTGCCACTATGGCTTGCTTTTTAGAACTCCACGAGATAGCAGCTCCTTGAAATAGAAAGACATATCCACTAGTGCTCCTCCTGTCTACCTTATCTCCACACCAGTCTGAATCACAACATCCAATTAGGATACTCTTGCCTTTAGCCCTGTCATTAGGAAAAAACAGACCATAATTAGTAGTACCCTTAATATACCTTAGAATACGTTTAGCTGCATTCAAGTGTATTTGCATAGGACAGTTCATAAATCTACTAGTCAAACCAGTAGCATATAATATATCAGGTCTACTATGACATAGATATATTAGAGACCCAACGATTTGTCTAAAGTAAGTTGCATCAACTTTAGTGCCCTCTTCCTCTTCTTTCTTAGTTAGGTTTCCTTCAGCTGGATTAATTGCAGAATTGCAATTTTCCAACTCAAACCTTTTTAAGACTTCATTGGCATACTTTTGCTAATGCAAAATAATTCCTTCTTTGACCCTTAGGAATTCTAACCCAAGGAAATAGGTTAGTTTCCCCAAATCTGTCATTTCAAACTCCCCTTTCATAGATTGTTTGAAATTAGCTATCTCTTTAGCACAACTTCCAGTCACAAGTAGATCATCCACATATAGGCACACAATCAGTAGGTAGGAGTTTATGTCACCTTTGACATAGACTCCATACTCTGCAGTGCACCTAGTAAAGTCATTCTGAACAAAGAACCCATCTATTCTCTTGTTCCAAGCCCTAGGTGCCTGCTTAAGACCATATAGAGCTTTATGTAGATGAAATACATAGTCTTCCTTGCCCTATTCAACAAAACCAGAAGGTTGGTTATATAAACTGTTTCTGTAACGCCCCACAATAATTCAAGTATTTATTTCAATAATTTATTTAGGTGTTATATTGGTTGGTTATATTAAAATAATAATAGGGTATTTGATTTAAATAAGGAGTGGTGTTTAATTAAGTAAGTGGCAGAAAGAGGTGGTGTGTAGTAATTAAGTAAGTAGTAAAAAGAGGCCCGTGACCCAAGAGCCCAATGATATAAGCACTAGGGTTAGAGCCAATTGCTCATTTAGAGAGCAAAAGAGAAAGAAAGAAAGAAAAAGAGAGAGGGAGCGCTAGAGATAAGAAAAACGGCGCAAGGGATAAGAGAAGGAGAAGGAGAGGAAGCTAGTTGCGGTGGTTTTTCTTAGAGCTTCGTGGAAGAGTACCTATTCTACAAATTCCAAGGTAAGGGTGGGTTCTAATATTATAATGGGTTGTATGATGGCATGTATGTGGGAGATTAGGGACTATAATGCATGTGATGTGTTTGATAATATGATTGAATGATTCTTGCATGTATATATGTAGTGTTTGATTTCGTTTTGGTGTTATTGATTTAAGAATGAATTGATGGTGAATAGATGCACATTAGGTGTTTGATAAAATGTGTAAGTGGTGTCTAGAGTGCATGTTAGGTCCTAGGTTGCGATTTGATTATGTTTTATGTGCTATTTGATAATTTTGATTGTATTTGTGATGATTATAATTGGTTTTGGTGATTGACCATGATGAGTTTTACTTGCTTATGGTTTTTGTGCGTTTCTGGACACTATTTCAGTATTTCTGATTCTGGTACTGTTTGGTTGATCTAAAAATTATATGGCTGATTGTTTTTGAAAATAGACTTAAGGCCGGTCGTTTTGGCACTGGTTTCGTTCAATTTGGAGTAGTGTAGCTCAAGTTATGAGTCTCCAAAGTTAGGTCAAATTTCTGGAATCAAACTGTGAGTATGTTCGGTTTTTGCAGGTTTTATGTTCTCAATTGAACTCGCTTTTTGAATGATTCTGGTTTCATTGCCGTTTGGCGCCACAGGTGTGCTGTGTTGCCACCAGCGCCATTTTATGTCTTTGTTGGGCGCCAGGTCTTGAGTTGCCCTAGCGCCGATTTCTTCTTGTTTGGCGCCACAGGTGTGCACAATGTTGCCACCAGCGCCATTTTATATCTTTGTTTGGCGCTGTGTGTACATGATGTTCTTGCTGCCGCGCCATTTGTGTCTTTGTTTGGCGGCAGTGTGTGCAACATGTTCTTTGCTGACACCGATTTGTGTCTTTATTTGCGTGCTTGGTGTGCAGTGCAATCGTGTTCTTTACTAGCGCCAAGTTGTGTTGTTTGTGGCGCCGGTGTGCAATCGCTTTTCTTTACTGGCGCCAAGTTGTGTGGTTTGTGGCGCCGTGTGCAAGCGTATTTTTACTGCGCCTTGATTGTGTGGTTTGTGGCGCCGTGTGCAAGCGTGTTCTTTGCTGCAGTGCCAAGTTGTGTCGTGTTGCACCCGGTGGAAGCGCGAGTTGCGGCGAGCGCCCGATTTGGGTGCGGTTTGGCGCCTGTGCGTGTGTTGTGTTGCTGCCTGGCGCCAAATGTGTGCTGCCAGTGTCTGTGTTGCCAATTGCGTTGCTGCAGGGCGCTAATGCTCTGTGCCCGTGTTCTTTGGTGTTGCCACTGGCGCGCCACATAGTCTTTGCCTTGGTGCCGTGATGTTTCGTTGTGTCAAATATGAATAATTAATTGATGATGATGTTGTTGAGTCGAATATGACCACATGTTGATGATGATGTTGTTGGGTCAATATGACCACATGTTGATGATGTTGTGGTTGGGTGTAATATGACCAAAAAGTTGAGGTAGATGACGTTGTGTCATGATGTATGACCATTGTCGTTGTTGCTTGTTTGATGTTGCTATTCACGATGGGTCCTTGACCAAATAACGATGTTGACTGTTTAATGTTGCCGTTTGATGTTGACTGTGATTGTTGTTTGGTTCGGTGAGTTGTTCATGGTGTCTCATGCATGGCATAATGCATATTACGTTGATGTAGGCTTCGGCCATAGAGCTTTGCTCAACGTTGATGATGAAGCCACAAAGGCTATTTACGATGATTGGTACAACATGCATATGCCCGTCGGTGTGAGTTGCATTTCATTCCCCCCATTCATTACATTGATGACTTCTTTTGGGTGATTGACATTGACGATGTTGTTGTATAATGCTGTTGACGTGTAATAATGTTGTTGTTAAGGTTGTTGTTGTTTGATGGTGTGGTATTATAGTTGCCTGAACTCTAGTATACTGCTTATCATACATGCTTTTACACTGTTAGAGACTCACCCCTTCTGTTTGAATGTTACCCCTATGTGGGTAACGTGCAGGTGATAGTGAGTGAAGGCTTGTCTACCTTCGTCAGCTGAGTCGGTGTTTTCTCTGATACATAACACTCGGGGAAGGGGATGAACACTGTCTTACTTATTGTTTTATTGCATTTTTCAATTGGAACTAAAGTTGTGGATTTGAAATGTCGAATGTGACACTCCATTGCATGCTTAGTTTTTAAATTTTCGCACTCTGATTTTTAATAACGAACGGGTAGATTTGGGGTGTTACAAAGGTGGTATCAGAGCAAATCGGTCTGTCCGACCAAGTTGTCGATCGGTTAAATGCAATAGACCAAGTTGTCGATCGTAGTGTCTCAGAGTCCCTTGTCGATCTTCGACAGAGACTTTGATGTAGATTTTGTTTGGTTGTTTGCAACTGTTGTTTGTATCATTGGGGTATGTGTAATTAAAATATGTAACTGATGGTTGTAGCATTGCTTTAGTTGTTTGCGACTGTTGTTTGTATCATTGAGATATGTGTGATTAAAGGGTTTTTAACGACGTCAAAAGAGTGGGAGTCGTTCTGACGCCTTCGCACTCTAGATCGCAAGTTAAAAGTCTTTTATTGTGGTATGTGTAGATTTGAAAGGAAGTAGTTTTGTGACCTTAACTAATTGGTTGCGTGAGTAGGAGGGACTGATCACCCCAATAACTCATCCCCAATGAAAGAGGCGACAATAACTCGTGGTTATTATAAATTTTGGATATGTACTAATTTCAACTTGATTAATTAAGTGGTGTGTTCATGCTTGTTTGACTCTTAATTTTTAAATAATTAGGTGTCTTATAGATGTTTGTGTCTTTTGACTTCGGGGTTGATAATAGGGAGATGTTTGTGAGAAGTAGGTAATTGCGGCACGAAATGGATTTCGGATTTCAAGCTTATGAGGCGACCGTTAAGACATTAGAAATGATTAAGTAAAGTGATAATAATTGTTATTAAGAGTATGGTAGTCGAATAGTACCTATATAGTAACTAGGTAGTCGTGTGTAACTTTGGTGACTAAAGGATTAGAATTCAGTACGAGGAATATGAATGCAGAGATGAGGAGAGCATTGTTCGTAGCTTGGATATAGATCGACGTAAGAGGTGGGCATTAGTATCTTAAGTAATAGTATAAACATACATTTGTTTGAAAATTTTAAATATGCTACTTTCCTGAAATCCAATATAGCATCATTTGTACGGTGATAAGTAGTTCGTCTGTTTATGAGGTAAGTAGGATTTAGATTTTGAGCTTAGAACGTAACCCCTAAAGGTTGAGGCTAGATTGAGTAAACTCATAGTAATTGTTATAGTGCAGTTTCCTCAATAGTGGAATAATGGTGTTTGGATAGTCGAGTGAGATTTTGGTGACCCTGAGAGTAGAAATTCGGTACAAAGGTAAGAGCGTTGAGAGGTGTGTATGCTCTATTACTCGGTGCACAAGAAGACCTTGTTGATAGTTGGGAGCAAGGATTAAGTTTGATATTGCTTTCATGAGTTTGACGTAGATTTTCGAGGACGAAAATATTCTAAGTGGGGGAGAGTTGTAACGCCTCAAAATAATTCAAGTATTTATTTAATTAATTTATTTAGGTGTTATATTGGTTGGTTATATTAAAATAATAATAGGGTATTTGATTTAAATAAGGAGTGGTGTTTAATAATTAAGTAAGTGGTAGAAAAATGTTGTGTTTAGTAATTAAGTAAGTGGTAGAAAAAGGCGGTGTTTAGTAATTAAGTAAGTGGTAGAAAGAGGTGGTGTGTAGTAATTAAGTAAGTAGTAAAAAGAGGCCCGTGACCCAAGAGCCCAATGATATAAGCACTAGGGTTAGAGCCAATTGTTCATTTAGAGAGCAAAAGAGAAAGAAAGAAAGAAAGAAAAAGAGAGAGGGAGCGCTAGAGAGAAGAAAAAAAAGCAAGCAAGGAGAAGAGAAGGAGAAGGAGAGGAAGCTAGTTGCGGTGGTTTTCCTTAGAGCTTCGTGGAAGAGTACCTATTCTACAAATTCTAAGGTAAGGGTGGTTCTAATATTATAATGGGTTGTATGATGGGGTGTATGTGAGAGATTAGGGACTATAATGCATGTGATGTGTTTGATAATATGATTGAATGATTCTTGCATGTATATATGTGGTGTTTGATTTCGTTTTGGTGTTATTGATTTAAGAATGAATTGATGGTGAATAGATGCACATTAGGTGTTTGATAAAATGTGTAAGTGGTGTCTAGAGTGCATGTTTGGTCCTAGGTCGCGATTTGATTATGTTTTATGTGCTATTTGATGATTTTGATTGTATTTGTGATGATTATAATTGGTTTTGGTGATTGACCATGATGAGTTTTACTTGCTTATGGTTTTTGTGCGTTTCTAGACACTATTTCGGCTATTTCTGAAACTGGTACTGTTTGGTTGATCTAAAAATTATGTGGCTGACAGTTTTTTAAAATAGACTTAAGGCCGGTCGTTTTGGCACTGGTTTCGTTCAATTTGGAGTCGTGTAACTCAAGTTATGAGTCTCCAAAGTTAGGTCAAATTTCTGAATCAAACCGTGAGTAGGTTCGGTTTTGCGCGTTTTGTGTTCTCAATTGAACTCTGCTTTTGAATGATTCTGGTTTCATTGAAAAGAAGACTTAATTCTCCACGAAATAGGTACTGGTTTACGAAATTTCATTAAGAAATGAGAAAGAAAATTTGTTTGCAAGTTGGGTAAAGAGTTCTGTCAGATTTTGGTACCTCAGTATAGTGTTTTGAAAAACTGTACCAACTGGATACTTATATTTTGAAAAACTAAAATCATAGGTAGAAACTACACTCGAGAGCTTTCCAATGAGTGGTCTTTTGTTGAAATCGATGTCTTTTGCTATTTTAATTAATTCACGAAATAGGTGCAATCTTTGTAAGAATTCAAAGACTTGTGTTGTGTGGTCACTTGGTGGTGCACAATGTTGCCACGAGCGCCATTTTATGTCTTTGTTTAGGCGCCAATGGGTCTTGAGTTGCCCCTAGCGCCGATTTCTTCTTGTTTGGCGCCACAGGTGTGCCTGTGTTGCCACCAGGCGCCATTTTATGTGTTGTTTGGCGCCAGGGGGTCTTGAAGGTTGCCCAGGCCCCGATTTCTTTACATTTGGCGCCACAGGTGTGTCTGTGTTGCCACCAGGCGCCATTTTATATGATGTTTGGCACCGGTGTGCAACAGTGTTGCTGCCTGGCGCCAGTTTGTGTGTTGTTTGGCGCCGGTGTGCAACAGTGTTGCTGCCTGGCGCCAAGTTGTGTGGTTTGTGGCGCGCGGTGTAATCGTGTTCTTTGCCGACGCCAAGTTGTGTGGTTTTTATGGCGCGGTGTGCAACCGTGTTGCTGCCTGGCGCCCAGTTGTGTGGTTTATGGCGCAGGTGTGCACTTGTGTTGCTTTGGTGCCAAGTTGTGCCGTGTTGCGCCCGATGGAAGCGCGAGTTGCGGCCAGCCCCGGTTAGAGTGCGATTTGGCGCTGTCGCGTGTGTTGTGTTCTTTGGCGCCAAATGTGTCTTTGTCGATGTCTGTGTTGCTGTTGCGTTGCTCGCAGGCGCGCAATGCTCTATGCACGTGTTCTTTGTGTTGCCCTAAGGCGCCACATAGTGCTTTGCCTTGTGTGCCGTGATGTTTCGTTGTGTCAAATATGAATAATTAATTGATGATGATGTTGTTGAGTCGAATATGACCACATGTTGATGATAATGTTGTTGGGTCAATATGACCACATGTTGATGATGTTGTGGTTGGGTCTAATATGACCAAAAAGTTGAGGTAGATGACGTTGTGTCATGATGTATGACCATTGTCGTTGTTGCTTGTTTGATGTTGCTGTTCACGATGGGTCCTTGACCAAATAACGATGTTGACTGTTTAATGTTGCCGTTTGATGTTGACTGTGATTATTGTTTGGTTCGGTGAGTTGTTCATGGTGTCTCATGCATGGCATAATGCATATTACATTGTTGTAGGCTTCGGCCATAGAGCTTTGCTCAACGTTGATGATGAAGCCACAAAGGCTATTTACGATGATTGGTACCACATGCATATGTCCGTCGGTGTGGTTTGCATTTCATTCCCCCCATTCATTACATTGATGACTTCTTTTGGGTGATTGACATTGACGATGTTGTTGTATAATGTTGTTGACGTGTAATAATGTTGTTGTTAAGGTTGTTGTTGTGTGATGGTGTGGTATTATAGTTGCCTGAACTCTAGTATACTGCTTATCATACATGCTTTTATACTGTTAGAGACTCACCCCTTCTGTTTGAATGTTACCCCTATGTGGGTAACGTGCAGGTGATAGTGAGTGAAGGCTTGTCTACCTTCGTCAGTTGAGTCGGTGTCGTCTCTGATACGTAACACTCGGGGAAGGGGATGAACACTGTGTTACTTATTGTTTTATTGCATTTTTCAATTGGAACTAAAGTTGTGGATTTGAAATGTCGAATGTGACACTCCATTGCATGCGTAGTTTTTAAATTTCCGCACTCTGATTTTTAATAAAACGAACAGGTAGATTTGGGGTGTTACAGTTTCCTCCAAAGGCCCATTTAAGAAAGCAGATTTCACATCCAAATGGTGCATTTCCCAACCTCTACTACAAGCTAGTGCAGTCACAAGCCTTATAGTCTCATGTCTAGCAACTGGAGCAAAGACTTCAATGAAGTCAATGCCCTGTTTTTGTTGGAAACCTCGTGCCACTAATCTTGCCTTGTACTTAACTATATTACCTCTAGGATCAAGCTTTAGTTTAAATACCCATTTGACACTAATAGCTCTCTTTCCTTTAGAGTCCAAGTCTGGTTCTTCTCAATGGATTTAAGTTCCTCTAGCATAGCTACCTTCCACTCTTTCTTCTCAAGAGCTTCAATGTAGTCTAGAGGCTCAGCATCTGCCACCGTAGCAAAATGAATAATGTCTCCATCATCATCCACCTCATCATCCCTCATTAGATCATAGTCAGCCAACCTACTAGGTAGATTCTTGACCCTAGCAGCTCTAATAGGGTTATTAGCAACAACAGTCTCTTGTTGAGCCACTTCAGGTGAATTTGGCTCAACCAACTGTTCCTCAACTTGCACATCACCTCCAATAGGTTCATCATCACTATCTTCATCATCAATGTAACACCCCTTCTAATAGACTAATATTTAATTATTAAAATCAGAGTTTTCGAAAATCACTCACAAGAGAGTGCTACATTTACTTCAAGAAAAACCAACAAACATCAATGGCGCAATACAACAAACATCAGCGAGATATATAGCACCACGGTCAAAGGGACGAAGTCCCAACCACATTGGTTTAAGGACATAACAGTCCACATAATCACCACGCAGCAGAATAAAACATATTTAAATACACCACCAAGTTACAATTCAACAACTTAAATTAAAAACACTAATAGACTACTCGGCCCCCCAGTGCTACATATCAGGACATATATACGATGTGTTAAAATTGCACATCGTATATATGTCCCAATTGACATATATACGATGCGCCTTAAATTTTGTTTTTTTTAAATTTGTAAAAAAAAATTTAACGCTCATGATTTAACGTTCAAAGTTGATCAACGGTGTAGATTGCACGCCAAAATCAACGGTTGATAATCTTTTACCTCATCTATAAATACTCACTCCCACCATCACTATTTTCACACCAAAAATTCAAATACTCACTCCTCCTTCTCTCACACATCACAAGTGAAGATGATGCAGGCTTCGCTAATGTCATACTACGAGCCTTCTTCCCTCACTCTTGTTCATTCTAATATGGGGTTTGTTGATCATCGTGGTATCATCTTGAAAGATGATGGTATAAGTTTCGATGGGAGAGATGTTGTTTCGTGTAGGTTAAAACACGATATATCATTTTCTCGCTCTTAAGCGAAAAACTCTGCAGATGGTTCAACCGCAGAACGCACGAACATGAGATAATTCGTATTGTTTATCTAAAACCCGAAACGACTAGTGGAGGTATTTACTTGGTCTACCATGGATGTCAATTGGCGAGGATGACGTCCGAGACATGATGTCCATTCATATTACAATTAAATGGAGGAGTTACATTCATCATGCATGCGTCCGAAACCGTAAGGACCGTGTTTCTTGAGATCCTTCGTCGGTTAACTCCACCACTTTCATGAGTTTCTATTGTATTTTCATTTTATCTGTCTATTTTTATTCAAGTTGTTTATGTTTTATCGCTTGTGTAACTTTGTTTTATCGAATCAATGAAATCAAAAATTCATGGAAACTCGTAAAATAAATAAAACATCCGAAAAAGTTAATAATATAATAAAGTGCCAAAATAATATCAAATACATCAAAAAACAAATAAAAATCCCTAACGGCGTCCCCTCGCCCCCTCGTCCCCGTCTGCCTAAGCTCCCGACCACGTCATCCGGTCTTTGCCATCCCCACCATCCTATGGATTGTCCGATCTGGCCGACCGCCATGCGCGATGTCGCCGTCCACGAATCCCTCTCTACAAGCCCTCACAAGCTCCCTAATCTAGTCATGATCGTCGTGAGCGTATCTCGGGAGGGTGTCGGTGAGCTCTAGCTCTAGGTGATGGTGGAGCCAGGTAATAGTCTGGGGATAGAAGCCCGGACGTACCACTCGTAAGTACCTACGTGCTGATCCGATCCGGCCACGAGAGCAACCGAGTAGTGCGCATGATGTCCTCCACGATGCCATGAAGTGGGCGATCCCAAACACACATCGGTATGACTTCGGACGGCCATCGGAGAGGGTCACGCGGGATGATCTGCGTGTACCCAAACCGTCGCAGCACACTATCGTGCATGTAAGGAACTCAAGTCACCACCCGGTGATGAAGCCTCTGTAGAGGTGTTGCGCCAAAAATCCGGTTTGGGACTTTTCGGTTTGACAACGTTGAAAATCGATGAGCCGCCACCAATATTTTATTTTAGAAAAACATTGAAAAAACCTTTTTGAAAGCGGGTGGTCTTTCAAAACTTAGAGATGTAGGTTCGGGGTCGGTTGCGCATGGGAAGGTATTAGCACCACGCGCTTTCTTTCTACCGAAAGGAACCATTAATTTGATGTGGTTTTGAAATGTTTGATTTGAAATACATTGTTCTATTTATTTTTCTTTTCTTTTTGAGAAATCACTTTATTGAAAACGGGAAAAAGGGATGTTTTTGGTATCTTTGAAAAGCGGGACAAGACAAAGATTTTTTGAAAAGCGTGCTTGACGGGACAGGAACCCGGTCCTACGTACCCTCACTGGCTGAGGGATCAAAGCAACGTAGTTCTTATTTTTTATGGGTTTTTTAAAGGTATGCTTGACGGGACATGAACCCGGTCCTACGTACCCTCACTGGCTGAGGGATCAAAGCTACGTAGTTCTTGGTTTTTTTATGCGTGTGAAAACGGCTTAGGAGATTGAGTTTTGGAGTTTTTGAAATAAGACTCGAGTGTTCGCGAACACCAAACAAGCAAAGGCTTCGAGTGGCATTCGGTATTAACTCGAAAAAAAAGAGAGTTGGAACCGGTAATCAAACAAGCAATGGCTTCGAGTGATTACAAGTGACAACGTTGTATTACTTTTTGAAATTGTTTTGAAAAAGGTGGTGAGCTAATAGCTCGTGTTATTTTGGAAGTTTGAATTAGTTGTTTTTTGTTGTTGTTTATTTAATGTGTGGGAGCTTTCATGATAGTCAAACAAGCAAAGGCTTCGAGTGACTATCACTAATAACTCCTCATTAACGATCAAACAAGCAACGGCTTCGAGTGATGGTTAATGATTTATTTAAGAAAATGCCTTTAGGATTTTTATTGAACAAGCATTTGATTTTTGGTTTGAAAACTAGTTTAGAAAAGAAGTTTGATTTGGAAAAAGATTTCTTGAAAACAAGTAGAACATTTCAATCAACTCTAATCCCATAACCAAATGCAAGATGAATGAATGAAGTTCAAACATGTTCAATTAATCAAGCAAACAAGAACACATTGATCATCAATTAAGATTAAGCATGCCCATACAATTAAGAGAATCAATTGTCAACGATGCAAGACAAAGTTCTAAAAGTAATTGTGCAAGTGTGTGTAAGAGAGGTGCAATTGTCTTAATGATTCTATGCTACACAAGTAGTAGGCTTACGTCTTCATATAAGAGCACATGCATGAGGGAAGGAATTGCACACAATTAAATCAAGACATTTGAATGGCATGGTGGACAAGTGATACAATTAAATGATAGGCATAGGATATTCCTAATTGAATGATTGAACATGTAAGCAAAGATGCATGAATGAGCAAGCATGTGAATGCATGAGTATACAATGGATGAATGCGCATTATAGAATGCAAGGCATAGCATTATTGGATGCAAGAACAATTTAAAAAGAGTGCATGACATAGTGCTAATGAGTGCATGAACATGTGAATATGCAACTTAGAAATGAACATGAACTTCAAATCACCATTTATTCATGAAATGCAAGCAAACAACATAGGTTAAACTTTTGGTAAGGATTCACATGATCAAGCAAAGAGATGCATAAAAGTCACATGAACCCTAATTTTCTTCTAATATGCAAAGCAAAACAACCTTGAAACAATCTTTATTTTCACAAGACTTGGTAACAATTATTTTTGTGGTTCAAGTATATTAAATAGGTATGAAAGGGCTACAAGGCCGAAACCTATTGTCATTCCAAACCAATATTTATTTCATGCAAAAATCAAGGGAAAGACAAAGCAACAAAACCCTAAAAACTTGCTTGAGCCTAAGGCCTTATCTACTCTAAAAATCATCAAATTCTTTCATCAAAATTTACCCAATCACATAGATAAGCATGAATACATGATGAACAACAAAAGCAAACAAGAACCCTAACATTTGGGACCCAAAACCAAGCCATACCCCAAAATCCAAGTCTAAAACATCAAGATTCAACAACAAGCATGGTTCACAAAATTAGCACAATTAATCAAGCATTAATCAACTTCAAATCATTTAATGAACAAGAATATTCAAAGGATCATGGATTAGGCTCAAAGTTGAAGCAAAAAAGAAAAGGGAAACATGTTTTCATTTGGGTAAAAATCGCATGACCAAAATAGCAAATCAAAAGAATAAAACCTAATCAACACATAATCACAAGAACAATTTATTTAGTGGGTGATGGACCAGCTCTCACCCACAACAGCCCCTAATCTACATTATATGATATTATGAGATGCAAATATAAGTTGAAAAATGGTTTTAATGCAAGAAAGTGAGTGAAGATGCAAAGGATTTGATGTATACCTTGGTTTCAAGCTAAATAAGAGTAGGAATGAAGATTAAGAGCAATAAAACACCAACAATCCTCAAGAACTAGCAAGAACAGCTCCAACACCTTGAAGAAACAACCCCTTTGATAATGTAAAAATGGAATCAAGGATAAAAGGAAGAAGATATATGAATGTAGAGTGTGTTTGAGGTGATTTGGTGAAGGAAGATTGAAAAGAAAGTGGAGGAGGAGGAGGGGGAGTGGTTTCGGCCAAGAGAGGGAGGAGAGGAGAAAGAGTGCTAGCTAGGGTAAAAAATGAGAGTGTCTATGTGAGCTAGGTCTTATTTTGGGCTTTTATATGAAGTGAAAACTTAAAGGGTAATTAAGACAATGTAACTCTTGCAAACCAATAGGATTTGAGATGAATTTTGAATCAATGGTCAAGATGCAAGATCACATGGATTGAGGGTAATTAAAACACAAAAATGGGGGAGAGAGAGGGCTGAAGTGTGCAGCTTAAGGTGAGGTGGTGAAGGATAAGCTTAATTACAAAATTGTATTTTTCTACAAAGCTTATTACACAAGTGCCATTTTAATTCAAATGAAAGGTGAGGATTGATTTTCACACTTGAATGAATGGCCATGATTTAATACAATTTGCAAACAATAAAAATAAATGGAAATGGGGTGATTATGGGCTGTTATTTCGCAGCAAGGAGTGTGAGAGAGTGAGTGGAATTGCAAATTGTACTATTGTTCTTATCCTTATCCTTTCAAAATTCAAATGATGTAGAATATTCCCTTCTAGATTATTCTTCCTAGTTCATGCCATTTTGGGCTATATCCATGATTCAATGATTGGGTTCTGAATTTTATGATCTCACCAATCCCAAAATTGATTTATTTACCCCACCTCAAAGGAAAAGACCATTTTACCCTTTTATCCAAAAACTAGGTTTTTAGGCCACAAGGTTCAATATTTGTGCACAAAAAATTATCACAATTAGACACAAATATTCTTCAAATAAATCATTGATGATTATTTCAAGGATTTGGGACAAAAGACCGTTTTTATTGTGAAATGACCAAAATGCCCTTTCACTCTAAAAACCCTAGTTTTTGCCTGAAACACACTTCCACTTCAAAAATGACTTTTCACCCTAGGAGTGACCTCTAGTACCTTGAAATGCATGTTGGATGACTTGTTTTGAGGAATTATCCCTTATTTGTGAAATGACCAAAATACCCTTTTGCACTGAAAAATCCTAATTTGTCTAAAAAGAGCATTCCAACTCAAAAATGTTTTTAGAAACTTTGAAATGACTTTAAAACCTAAATGCAATGCATGATGTTTTTTTACTTTTTTAATTTAATTATTTTTTGGGGAAATTAGGGTTTTGACCTAAAGCTTTTACAAAATTGGGGTATGACAATTTGCCTCTTTATCTAGATTTTAACAAGGAATATGAATTGGCAGGCCAAACATATTCCGAGGCAAAATAGAGATAAAGAATTCAGAAATTATACCTATTTTGTCTACTTAGGAAAAAACCGAATTTTCCTTCTTTTTGTTTTCTAATTTTTTTCGTCCTGTTTTTCTTTTTGGGTGAATGAATGCCACCAAAAACGATCAGAATGAATGAAGTGCCAACCCTCAAAGCGGCAAAAACAAGAAGTAAATTGGTGCCAACCTCGGGTGGCATAAACAAAGAAGAAATAAAGCGATAAATAAAGCAATAAAGAAGGTACCGCCCTCCGATAATCCGACAATCCTTTGGCGGGAAGGAGGTAATAAAGAGTCGCGGTGAAGAAGGAGCGCTGTCGCTCTCGAAGGAACGCTGGGTTCTCAAGGAGCATTTGCGGCTCAAGGAACACTTGGCTCAAGGAGCACTTCGCGGCTCTGAAGGAGTACTTGGGCTCAAGGTGGCCTATTCGAGCGCCACGAGGCTCAATATCAACTTAATGTGGGATTGATACATTTTACCTTGATGGACTTACGCTATGCTTAATGCCGATGAGCCTAGTCCAAGGACGCGAGGTCCGGGGCCGATCCGTCATGCTCGTGATGACTTGGCAAAATGAAGGACGCGAGGTCCGAGGCGATCGATCCGTCATGCTCGTGATGATGACTTGGCGAGATGAAGGTCGAGTTCAAAGTCACCGCCGGGCTGTTGATTTGAACTAAACCGGCGACTCGGTCCGATGATTCGCTTCGCTCGATAACGACGGGATCTGAAGGGGCGTGTTGGTCCCGGCGGACACGCGAGTCTCGAAGGATTCACCAATCGCTGATTGTCCGATTGAGATAGCGCCATCGGGCGCATCGAATTGAGGTACCCGCAGCTCGAATATGAGGTGAAGTCTGCTCTTGAAGGAACGCTCAGGTCCTGAAGGGGATTCACGAATCCTGTTGATCTTCTTTAGCCACCATGCTTTACGCACCGATCCGTGTGCCTTCTCGAAGTTAACGGACCTTTCTTCTGCTTCCTCTGATTGGTGATCAATGTTGTTGCACTGATCCAGGGTGCCTGCTCTGGCCGCAGGTCTTTTTTTCTGCTTCCTCTGATTGGTGATCAATGTTGTTGCGCTGATCCAGGGTGTCTGCTCAGGCTAGTGGACTTTTCTTCTGGAACCTTCCGGCGGTCAATGCCACTACACTGCTTTAGGGAGTCTACTCTGGAATAGTAGGACTCTTCTTAAACTTTCTCTGATAATGTGTACCTGCACATGTTAGCAGATGCAAATGCATGGTGCATGGGATGAGGATGCATGTTATGCAAGGGCATGTTATGCGAGTGCATGCAATGCTATGATTTTGGTGTGATGATGAATGCAATGAGATGCTATTTTTGATGTTCTTTGGTCAGCTTTCTTTTTTCTGACTGTTTGTTTTTTTTTCGCTTTTTGACAAAGGCTTATTCTTTTACTGGTTCAACCGACTCCCGATACTCCTGGCACGAGACTGAGTGGCCGACGGGGACTGCAGGGCTCATGGATCGAATGCGAGTTTGCTTTATGGTTCGCCATCTGGAATGGTTTGTGAGTACAACCTTCTTTGTAAGATTAACCTCCTTTGGTCAGCTTTCTTTTTTCTGACTGTTTGTTTTTCTTTGTTCTCTCTTTGATCTTTTGCCCCTGTTGGCTTATCTTCTTCTTTGGTTCACCCAATCCGCGACACTCATGGCACGAGACCGAGGAATATATTGGACTTGCGGGGCTCATGGGCAGTGCGTGGGCTTTAACTTTGTCGTTCAAGCAATCGTGGGCTCAATCACTTTCTCTTGCATGACTAACTTGTTTTGGGAATTGCCTCTTTCCGTGACCTTTAAGAATTTCAATGATTTGTAATGCTTTATGATGTATGCACATGTTTTACAGTTCAGGATCACCATCATCATAAAACGTCTATTTTGAGCAGAAAAAGCAGAAAATAATCAACAAACAGACATGAGAAAGTTTGAGCTTTATTGATGTAGAAATCGGTCGCACGTAAAGTTACGCCGATCGCTTCAATGCATTTTTAAACCGCAAAAAGACACGAAAAAGGAAAGAAGCTGATTTATCGATCGTCATTTGTGGAACAGTGCTAAACATTTATGTCCTTGACCTTGATCACTCCTCATTCAAGTCTTCGGGAAGTTGTATGCCTTTCTTTACTTTTAGTGCTCAAGTTTTCTCGACCCTAATTTTTGCTGGATCGCCTTTGCGGGTTTTCAATCCACCGGTCGCTTCGATTTTTGCCTAGGCCGCCGCTTTGCGGTTTTCAACCTAGCGAGCTAGTTCTTACTTGGCTTGTCTTTCTCTTTTTCGTTTATTTCTTTCGTGGCATAGTACTTCTTCACGATTATCCGAATTGGTAGGGTTCTTGAGATCTTCGCCGTCCATGTTGGTAAGTACCGGTGCTCCTCCAAAGAAGGCTTTCTTGACAACATATGGTCCATCATAGCTTGGAGTCTACTTCCTACGGATCGACCGGATAAGCAAGATCTTTTAAGCACCGATCACCTTGCTTGAATTCACTGGGTCGACTTTCTTGTCAAAAGCCGCTCTCATTCTCTGTTGGTACAACCGCCGCTTGACACAAGGTCGCAATTCTTTTTCTTCAATGAGGTTTAGCCGATCCAGACGGGCTTGAACCCATTCTCGCTTCTTCCAACTTGGTTTCCATCAAGACCCGCAGGAGGGTATCTCAACCTCAATAGGGAGGACTGCTTGACCCATATACCGAGAGAAAGGATTTGCCCAGTTGAAATGCGTCTCAAGTTCGGTAGCCATGCAAAGCAAAGGAAGCATCTCATGCCAATCCTTGTAGGTTACCACCATCTTTTGCACAATCTTCTTGATGTTCTTGTTGGTCGCTTTGATCGCCCATTCATCTTCGGGCGTAAGGAGAAGAATTATGATGCCGATTTTTGAACTCGCACACGTGTCCTTCATCATTTCTTTGTCAAGTTCTTTGCAATTATCGGTGATGATCTTGTTTGGAAGACCATAACGGCAAATCGATCTTTCCTCACAAATTTGGCAACCATCGAATCGGTTATACTTTGGAGTATGAGCACTTCTTCACCCACTTGGTGATCTCTAAAACTTTGCCTTGATATAATTGTAACTCGAATGAATCTTGGAGTGCAAGCCTTTTGATTTTCTTTCCCTTTTTTTTTTTTTTTTTTTTGAGATTTTTCTGGGCAAACATATTTGAATAAATAAACTTATTTGTCCTAAAGCTAAAACTCGAGAAAACAAAAGCAATCGATCATTGATCGGAATGGATTTTTGAAGATTGTGGGTTTTTGTGGAGGAAGGATGATTGGGTTTAATGAAGTGCTTGAAGCTAATGGTAGGATGATTTTTATTCGGCGTTGGTGACGTCGATGATTTATGATGGTTATTTGGCTTGATGAGGTGTTTGGAAGTTTTATTCTGGCTGGGGTTGGTGGAGGCGGGATGCCGAGGTGCTAAGGTTGGTGGGGGCGGGATGCCGAGGTCAAAGGGAAGTATTTGCGCTTTATTGAGACAATGATCTCTTGTGTTTTGTGGTAACGTGTATCAGCTCACCACTTACATTTCTTTTGTATTTTTGGGATTTTCATTTTTAAATCCCTTTTCCGTTTTTTTTCTTTTTGATTTCTTTTTCTTTTTTTTTGATTTTTTCTTTGACTCAGGTGAGCTGATAAAGATGCACCTTTTTTTTGATGTTTGAGGTGATCCTTGCCTAGGGTGATTTTTGGATTTTTTAGCTTACAGTGGATAGCACGGTTTTTTCGAGAATATGGGAAGATGGTCAAACTTTATTTCAAATCATGATTGCTCGTTTTCTCAAAAATTAACTCAAGGACAATAATTTATTTACTCCTATATATTTGCTTTTTTTTTTGATTATTTTCTGACCAGCTTTATTTTTTCTGGTCATTTGTTTTTTTTTTTTTTTCTTTTTTTTTTTGTTTTGTTTGAAGGGGAAAATCATCTTTGGGACTAGCACGATCTGCACCTCTCGTAGTCAACGCGCGCTTACGACCGCCCATCCTTCTTCGGGGCCGGGACAATATTGGCAACCCATCGTGGGTACTTGGCCACCGCTAGAACCTCGTGCATCAAATTGCTTCTTCACTTCGCCTCTGATTTTGAAGGACATTTCAGGCTTCATCCTTCTCAACTCTGCTTTCTGAGCAGACATTTTTAGGCTTGACTGGTAGCTTGTGTACCACAATGTCGGTGTCCAACCCAGGCATATCTTGATAGGACCATGCAAACACATCCACATAATCGTGCAACATATGAACCAACTTCATGCGATCTTCGTCATTCATGGCGGTACCCACTTTGACCTCTTTCTTGTTCTCCAGTGTAGCTGTTGATCACTTTAGTATATTCCCGTGAGGTTTGAATAACCCTTTCTTTTGTTCTCATGAGTTTTGGAGGAGTTTCCCAGTCTTCTCAACATCCTCACTGATCGATTGGGTGATCAAAATCAAAATATGGATCGCTAGCACTGTTATTTTGAGAGACAATTCTTTGTGATTCGCGCTTTGCTTGGGCGAAAAAGCGTAATGAAAAGCTAAAAAACAAACAAGCAAACAATAACGAAACAGAAAAAGGACACATGAAATGAAGAGAAATGATTTTTATTGATAGAAATTCAAAAACAACGCTTTTATTGATGATGATGATTCTCAAAATAAAAACATGCGTGTTCCTAACAACTTGTCCTATGGCCTTGGCAGAGCCACGTGGTTGCATTACAACTAATTACTTTGAGTTAAAAGGTCACGGAAATCAGCGAGCTTCTCAATTCTTCACCTCTTTTCCTAAGAAGACAAATGACGAACTGCACCCACCTTCTTCGGTTTGAGATCCACCACGGATGGCAACAACTTGGTTGTGATTAAGCAAACCGGCACTCACGGCTCGGCGGATGTCACGATGCAGAATGCTCAGGGCCGAGGATCTTGGCCTTTTGACTCGACCCAACCATCCGCCACTTCTTTCCTCTCGCCACTTTCCTTCTTTTGGCTAGACTTGGATTGTATCCCAACCCGCAACGGTCCTTGTTCCTTTTAGCCGGGCGGGCGCAAGAATTCCTTGTCCGCATTTTCCCAAGCCGCACTCCAACCTTATACCCTAGATCCATCATGATTTTAGCAATCTTTCTTATTACTTGCCCATTAACATCTTCTATGGCATTAGAGGTTGGCTTCTCGTGTCCCAAAGAATGGGTTTGCAGCTATGCTCGAACCATTTTGCTTGAATGAAATCCAATTGGCATCAATTAGGTCTTGCACCACACGCTTGAAGGCTTTACACTCTCCACAGTGTGACCAACCCCGCTTTCATGGAAACTGCAGTAGCATTAGCATTGTAACCTCCGGGAAATGGCGGCTGAACGGGCTTCATTGAACGAGTCTTGACTAAATTCTTGGAAATTAAGTAATCAAACAACTCAAGATATGTCATTGGTATTGGATCAAAACCGGTTCGCTTTCTTGTCTTTGATAACCCCGAGCCTTGTGATCAAACATCGTAATCGCGACTCACCGGACATCCAGTTCCTCTGTATTTGTCCACCTCGGGAGCTTTGAATTTTGGTGGCAAAACCAAATCAGGACCAAACACACTCGAGGCCTCCTTGGTTCTCGACACCGCACCCTCCATTGCCCTTTACTCTTTCTTCGAGTGCACGAATTGGGTCATTTGGTCACACCCCTCAAACATGTTCCTCGGGGTGACTTCCCATACCGTAATAATACCATCCGGCCGAGGAGCATTATGAGGTGGTGCCACTAGCCCCAGTAGGACTAAGTGCAGCAGGAGAACTAAAAATGGATCTGCGGTCCTCCCAGCTCTTACAGAGCGGCAAAGGTGACTTGATTGGGCGCATTCACGCCGGCGAGAATAGATCCAACGATTCGCGAGTGGACCCAGCAGCATACCCCAAGGACATCTTTGTGGAGTGTACCGATTTGACACATTCATTTCAGGTGATCGACCGGATCCTGGTGGAACTGCAAGCGTCAGAAGCGTTTCGCGTCATGAAGGAGGAACAAAAGAGGTGACACCAATCGACCCACTACGGCGGCGGCTTCAACGGTGGCCCATTCTTTAGACTTTGTAGCATGACCATCATCTCATGCATCTGGGCTTCCATTGCCCCAACCTTATCCTTAAGCACTTGGTTCTCCTGAGCCAGCTGCTCAGGATTCAAAATTTGCACGCCCAAGTCTTCATGCTCGGATTACTCTCGGTTTCAATCATGCGGATACTCTTGCGGATTGGCCATCGCCTGGCTTGTAGTCGTGTGAAGTATCGGTGACGGAGAACCAGCGTGCCTTTTCTCTTTATTTATAAATTTAAGAATCAAAATAAATTCATGAATGGATGTATGAATGCATGCACAATGTTTGCTTGATGCCAGGAACCACGGGATACCTTATCTTGTCATAAGCGCATAAACCTTTTCTTGGATTTAGGAAATGAAGTAAATGAGGAATCGAAATAGCAAATCAACATACTTCATAATCGGGAAGCGAGAAGTAAGTCAAGCCTTGCTATTTGATTCCATTCTGATGCGACTATGACAAGACGGTACATTATTCAGTGGTCCCCGGCAAGCAAATGCAAATGAAATGCAATATGAATGCAAATATTTACAACATTTAGCTTTAATGAATGCAGCATGATGCGATTATGATGTGAATGATGCATGTAGAGATGATAAAAGCGATGCGTATGGGCGTAAGTTCAAAATTTAGGAAACACGCTACGTCTTACCTCACGCAGATGGTTTATTGGAAAGAATGAAAATATTTTTGTATTTTCTTGGAAAGTTTTTGAAAAAGCTCCTTTTTGAGGAAGACATGCCCTAAATTACCATGCAGCACACAATTCGTATGCCCTCGTGTCCTACAAAGGTGGGAATCTTAAGTTCTAGGGCAACTTCAAAGGTTCCTCCCATGTAGCTCTAATTCACACCCTCACAATGGCTACCGGTTATAGAATCCTCATGCCGACACCCACAAATGTAGAATGCTACCAAGTGTGAGGCGTCATGAGAAAGCGTACTGGTTGAGACTTTCGTGAGTATCGATGCACAAAGGTCTTGAATGACAGTCACTAATCGCCTCCACTCTCCTAAGTGTTTGTTGGATCCGGGTATAGGAGCCCACTCATAGAACATGAATCATAAGGTGAGAAAGTGTGTGATTGAGGACATACTTCCTAAAATCTACCCACCCCACCTGCAAGGAAAGCCAGAACAGTCCAGATAAAAAGTCGTCTACCCTAGGGTTCGTCATGCATACACCAAACCATTCTGATAAATCAACAGTAATTACACGCATTACTTACCTCAAGAAAGGGAGCTAAGAAGAAGGGGACATAACAGGAATGGGGAAATGCATGTTTTACCTCAAGAAAAGGAGCGAAGAAGAGGGGACATGGGAATGGAGGAATGCATGCATAAACATAACCACAGGCATACAAAAGAAGAGAAAAGAAAAAAGAACAGGAAAAGGAAGAGACAGAACATAGTTTTTCAAATCAAACAATTTAAACCACATCAAATTAATTAGGCTTGACCCTCATCTCTCTTTAAATAAATAAAGAAAGAAATTCCCCAGCAGAGTCGCCAGTTGTTGCGCCCCGAAAAATCCGGTTTGGGACTTTTCAGTTTGACAACGTTGAAAATCAGTAGAGCCGCCACCAATATTTTATTTTAGAAAAACATTGAAAAAAACCTTTTTGAAAGCGGGTGGTCTTTCAAAACTTAGAGATGTAGGTTCGGGAATTCGGTTGCGCATGGGAAGGTATTAGCACTTCACGCGCCTCTTTCTACCGAAAGGGAACCATTAATTTGATGTGGTTTTGAAATGTTTGATTTGAAATACATTGTTCTATTTATTTTTCTTTTCTTTTTGAGAAATCACTTTATTGAAAACGGGAAAAAGGGATGTTTTGGTATCTTTGAAAAGCGGGACAAGACAAAGATTTTTTGAAAAGCGTGCTTGACGGGACAGAACCCGGTCCCACGTGACTTCACCGCCGAGGAGGATCAAAGCAACGTAGTTCTTATTTTTATGGGTTTTTAAAGGTATGCTTGACGGGACATGAACCCGGTCCCTCACGCACTCAGCTCACCGGTGAGGATCAAAGCTACGTAGTTCTTGGTTTTTTTATGCGTGTGAAAACGGCTTAGGAGATTGAGTTTTGGAGTTTTTGAAATAAGACTCGAGTGTTCGCGAACACCAAACAAGCAAAGGCTTCGAGTGGCATTCGGTATTAACTCGAAAAAAAGAGAGTTGGAACCGTAATCAAACAAGCAATGGCTTCGAGTGATTACAAGTGACAACGTTGTATTACTTTTTGAAATTGTTTTGAAAAAGGTGGTGAGCTAATAGCTCGTGTTATTTTGGAAGTTTGAATTAGTTGTTTTTTGTTGTTGTTTATTTAATGTGTGGGAGCTTTCATGATAGTCAAACAAGCAAAGGCTTGAAAGTGACTATCACTAATAACTCTCATTAACGATCAAACAAGCAACGGCTTCGAGTGATGGTTAATGATTTATTTAAGAAAATGCCTTTAGGATTTTTATTGAACAAGCATTTGATTTTTGGTTTGAAAACTAGTTTAGAAAAGAAGTTTGATTTGGAAAAAGATTTCTTGAAAACAAGTAGAACATTTCAATCAACTCTAATCCCATAACCAAATGCAAGATGAATGAATGAAGTTCAAACATGTTCAATTAATCAAGCAAACAAGAACACATTGATCATCAATTAAGATTAAGCATGCCCATACAATTAAGAGAATCAATTGTCAACGATGCAAGACAAAGTTCTAAAAGTAATTGTGCAAGTGTGTGTAAGAGAGGTGCAATTGTCTTAATGATTCTATGCTACACAAGTAGTAGGCTTACGTCTTCATATAAGAGCACATGCATGAGGGAAGGAATTGCACACAATTAAATCAAGACATTTGAATGGCATGGTGGACAAGTGATACAATTAAATGATAGGCATAGGATATTCCTAATTGAATGATTGAACATGTAAGCAAAGATGCATGAATGAGCAAGCATGTGAATGCATGAGTATACAATGGATGAATGCGCATTATAGAATGCAAGGCATAGCATTATTGGATGCAAGAACAATTTAAAAAGAGTGCATGACATAGTGCAAATGAGTGCATAAACATGTGAATATGCAACTTAGAAATGAACATGAACTTCAAATCACCATTTATTCATGAAATGCAAGCAAACAACATAGGTTAAACTTTTGGTAAGGATTCACATGATCAAGCAAAGAGATGCATAAAAGTCACATGAACCCTAATTTTCTTCTAATATGCAAAGCAAAACAACCTTGAAACAATCTTTATTTTCACAAGACTTGGTAACAATTATTTTTGTGGTTCAAGTATATTAAATAGGTATGAAAGGGCTACAAGGCCGAAACCTATTGTCATTCCAAACCAATATTTATTTCATGCAAAAATCAAGGGAAAGACAAAGCAACAAAACCCTAAAAACTTGCTTGAGCCTAAGGCCTTATCTACTCTAAAAATCATCAAATTCTTTCATCAAAATTTACCCAATCACATAGATAAGCATGAATACATGATGAACAACAAAAGCAAACAAGAACCCTAACATTTGGGACCCAAAACCGAAGCCATACCCCCCAAAATCCAAGTCTAAAACATCAAGATTCAACAACAAGCATGGTTCACAAAATTAGCACAATTAATCAAGCATTAATCAACTTCAAATCATTTAATGAACAAGAATATTCAAAGGATCATGGATTAGGCTCAAAGTTGAAGCAAAAAAGAAAAGGGAAACATGTTTTCATTTGGGTAAAAATCGCATGACCAAAATAGCAAATCAAAAGAATAAAACCTAATCAACACATAATCACAAGAACAATTTATTTAGTGGGTGATGGACCAGCTCTCACCCACAACAGCCCCTAATCTACATTATATGATATTATGAGATGCAAATATAAGTTGAAAAATGGTTTTAATGCAAGAAAGTGAGTGAAGATGCAAAGGATTTGATGTATACCTTGGTTTCAAGCTAAATAAGAGTAGGAATGAAGATTAAGAGCAATAAAACACCAACAATCCTCAAGAACTAGCAAGAACAGCTCCAACACCTTGAAGAAACAACCCCTTTGATAATGTAAAAATGGAATCAAGGATAAAAGGAAGAAGATATATGAATGTAGAGTGTGTTTGAGGTGATTTGGTGAAGGAAGATTGAAAAGAAAGTGGAGGAGGAGGAGGGAGTGGTTTCGGCCAAGAGAGGGAGGAGAGGAGAAAGAGTGCTAGCTAGGGTAAAAAATGAGAGTGTCTATGTGAGCTAGGTCTTATTTTGGGCTTTTATATGAAGTGAAAACTTAAAGGGTAATTAAGACAATGTAACTCTTGCAAACCAATAGGATTTGAGATGAATTTTGAATCAATGGTCAAGATGCAAGATCACATGGATTGAGGGTAATTAAAACACAAAAATGGGGGAGAGAGAGGGCTGAAGTGTGCAGCTTAAGGTGAGGTGGTGAAGGATAAGCTTAATTACAAAATTGTATTTTTCTACAAAGCTTATTACACAAGTGCCATTTTAATTCAAATGAAAGGTGAGGATTGATTTTCACACTTGAATGAATGGCCATGATTTAATACAATTTGCAAACAATAAAAATAAATGGAAATGGGGTGATTATGGGCTGTTATTTCGCAGAAAGGAGTGTGAGAGAGTGAGTGGAATTGCAAATTGTACTATTGTTCTTATCCTTATCCTTTCAAAATTCAAATGATGTAGAATATTCCCTTCTAGATTATTCTTCCTAGTTCATGCCATTTTGGGCTATATCCATGATTCAATGATTGGGTTCTGAATTTTATGATCTCACCAATCCCAAAATTGATTTATTTACCCCACCTCAAAGGAAAAGACCATTTTACCCTTTTATCCAAAAACTAGGTTTTTAGGCCACAAGGTTCAATATTTGTGCACAAAAATTATCACAATTAGACACAAATATTCTTCAAATAAATCATTGATGATTATTTCAAGGATTTGGGACAAAAGACCGCTTTATTGTGAAATGACCAAAATGCCCTTTCACTCTAAAAACCCTAGTTTTTGCCTCAAAACACACTTCCACTTCAAAATGACTTTTCACCCTAGGAGTGACCTCTAGTACCTTGAAATGCATGTTGGATGACTTGTTTTGAGGAATTATCCCTTATTTGTGAAATGACCAAAATACCCTTTTGCACTCGAAAAATCCTAATTTGTCTAAAAAGAGCATTCCAACTCAAAAATGTTTTTAGAAACTTTGAAATGACTTTAAAACCTAAATGCAATGCATGATGTTTTTTACTTTTTAATTTAATTATTTTTGGGGAAATTAGGGTTTTGACCTAAGCCGACAAAATTGGGGTATGACAAGAGGAGATCTGCTCAAAGGGTCTACCACTACTGTCCTCCTCAAATGGTCGCCAAAGCAGACATCCTCGCCTCACTCATCAAGCATCCTCCCAGTAGTGGCCGAGCTTGGTGGTCGACTTCTTCTTCCTGTGCGCGCCAAAGAGTAGTGGCTCCGCACCGGGATATGACCGGCAACCTCTCCGCCATCCGAGGGAAATACCACATAATCCAAGCCCAAATGCGAGAAATAAACAACATATTTAATTCACAAGAATTTACCAAAAGTCGGTGATTTAACAAAAATACAAGAAGTTAAAATGTGTACACGAAATAGTGGCATACCCTCCACCACATCTGCTGCGTAGTCCTCAAAGACGCAGTTGTTCAAGGACTCATACATGGCAGCTAGTGCACTGCACCCCATGCATAGCCTCCAAGAACATCTCGCTCTCGGATCATCCAGTAGACCACCCACTTAGCCTCGTACCTGTCTCCGGTCTTCGTAGTGAAGATACTGTAGGTCGGGCGAAGCGTATAAGCTCTCACAAAGAATAAAGTGATGTCACCCCCTCCTCCATGTTGCGCTCATACACCGCTCCAACCATTTGAAGTCAGAATACTGACTTCACGGGTGTTGTTAGCGACCTCAACCCGTGACACACCCGGCTATGTCTCAAAGAAGTCGTGGCAAACTCCGAGCTCACAAAGTGATGGCGGGAGGTGTGGCATAGTTCCCATGGATGGGAAGGTGCAGCAGACAAGAGATGTCATCGAGTGATCGCCATCTCACCAAATGGCAAGTGAAATGACGGCGTCCGAGTGCCACCTCTCGATAAAAGCCGACAAAGAACTCATGGTCTCATCGTGGCGTGGCGGCCCGGAGAAGTGGGGCCAATCGAGTCCCCGACCACGCTGGTGCGCCAAGTAGGTCGTAATGAAGATGGAGTCTAGTATGGACTTTGTTGCCATGAGCCCATACTTTGACAACACGATACTCTTGAAATAAAAATAAATAAATAATGTAAGCAAAAGTGCAGACTATGTGACTTAAATAAATTATTTAAGCAAAAAATGCAAAACTTACCGGTCAATGAGTATAGAATCAGAGACATGATCCGCCAAGTCGGTGAAAAGAGAGGGTGAGGCTCCTCCCGAGGCTTCTCCCGACATCGCTGAGGCACCTCATGATACTCGGACATGGATCGGTTCAGAGTAATAAGCATCACCAGGTTTCACTGCTGATATACTCGGGAGGTGGGGATGGTAATGGAGAGGTTGAGGATCGCATCCGGGGATACTGTGGATGATATCGAGGAGTAGCCGGGAATGATACTTGAAAACCGCCTCCTCTATGTCAATCCTCCTGCTGCGCCTGCTGCCGCAGTAATCCCCGAGATAGAAAGCTCCAATGGCCGATCATCGAAGCCGCTCAGCCGATATCACCGCTCAGCCGTGCTCGCTCTCGTCTCCGCTACCAAGCATGGAGTGATTATGCCTCCGAGTCCTCGTGACGGGCGCGTGATGACTCCCTATCTCTCTCGACGGAGAGACCTCACGCCTCCCTCTATGCCTACCTGACACCGCAAGCGAAGAAAAAAAAATTAGTAAAAAAAAAAAAAAAAAAATTTGCTCATCGATTTACATCAAAACAGTGTATATACGATGCTTACTTTTTCTTCGCCGATATAGGGTCTGTTTGGCGTATTTACGATTGGATGAATTTACAGGCTAATCGTATATACGCTCAATAGGTATATACGGTGAGTAAATTTTTGCTCGTCGATATAGGCCCAATGGTGGGGTATATACGATTGGTTGATTTCTGACGATCGTGATATACGCCGTTCAAGTCCGCGATATGCGATATATCACAGTGAAGGTAAACGTAGGTATGTATGACAATTATGTGAAATTTATTGTTGAAATTTGGTTTTAGAGAAAAAGCAAAATGTATGTTTATGTTATTTATTTTCACACCGTACGTTTACACACACACACACACACACACACACACACACACATATATATATATATATATATATATATATATATATATATATATATATATATATATATATATATATATATATATATATATATTTTGGTTGGATCCACGGCCCAATTAAGTTAGCTTATTAATCCGTTAAGTATTGAATCCCTAATTTGGTTGGATCCACTTCCTGTTCATTAATCTTTAACTCATCTCTCTCAATCAAGTGGCCAATGACATCTACTTAGAACAATAAGAGAGAAACAATTACAAACAATAATAAATATTAAATCATGAACAATATAAATGAGAGAAAATATACTAAATTACTTACCAACTACAATGTTTTCCGATTTTGAGTTAATGATCTTCTGGAAAGGAACAAACGTGAAGTGGTTGAATGGTATTTCAGGTGCCTCAATGTGTTGGCAAGTTGAAGTGTGGATAAGAGAAAGCTTATATTTATTGGAAGTGGTTTTGTATTTCATAACATTCGCAGAAACCATAATTTTATCGATTACATATGTAAAACCTTCTCTAAGGATCGACGCGATCAAACTGGCCCAAAAAGGTATGGGGTACTGTTGCATGGAAAAATTCATAAAACATTATCGGATAAAGATGGAACGGGAAACTATATCATAAGTATTTATTTATAACATATTATTTTTTTAAAAATTACGGTATATAATCAAATGAATAAAAAGAACTCATAAAAAAAAAACAAATATAAAGTTATGAGAACCAACAATCTCATCCAATAATATCATTTCCATAGTGTTATTAACTGATGGATTGTTGTATTGAGGCACTCTCCATAATGCGAATCTTAAGTTTCCAATCCAAACGGCCTGGTACCTCACGAATAAGATTCATTTTTTTTACACTTGTCAATTCCTGACAATAAGTACAAGAATAGATTAAATAAGCTTCAAAAAATAATAGATGACAAATAATAAGATAGATATATAATGTATTGCAAATTGCAAATTGGACTATATTAAACCAACATTTCCATTTTTTCCCTTTTAATACAAAAACTATATTAAATAGAATGTACATGGATACCCCATATGGTCCATTATGTTTAAATTCTATATGATAACATGAATAAAATGATTAAGCCACCAGTTAATAGTAAACTACTCGTAAAATACACGTTCGTATCCATTTGCTCAATTAATCGAATAATTCCCCACTTAAACGAAGAATTGAAAAGGAAAACTGTTAAGAGTAATATTAACTAAAAGGCAATATTTGCCACAATTAAAAAAATATAAAAGTTGTGAAAGAAAGTCAATGAAGAAGTGCCTTCTATAGCCTCTCAAAACACTGGGCGCTTAATTATAGAGTCCCATATATTAAAGAACATTTGGCGCGTGGAAATAAAAAAAAAATATAATACTCACCAAAGCAGTAAGGTCAGAGGTAACAACTTTCTTCAAAATGTTGAATTTTTTTAACCATTGTATTGTTTACTTGCGGGAGGGGTATGAACAACTGAGGGGAGGTGCAATAATGAGAAGCTCAGCTTCTATTAAGCCCAACCCAATGAAGCTTGCAATTTCCACCAAACAAACTTGTTTGGCACCAGCTGCGCACCCGAACCCGTATCAATGAAACGCGCGATCTTCTTCCGACCCTAAGATACTTAAGCTTGCTCTTCCGCTTTCTCTTCGCGTAAAACGCAAGAACCTCTCTCTCTCTATTCTTGAAGCCCTTCTCTCTTCTCTCTTCTCTCTCTCTACGAAAACCCTAGCCGCTTGAGCTCTTGCTTTGTGATTCACAAACATTGAAGCTTGAATCGCCTGCTTTCACGATCGATGATGACTTTGAACGATGATGAATCAAAACCCCAAGGTTTTGATCCGAGTTCTTCTTCCCGAGATCCCAATCTTCGCTTCTCACCGCGATGAACACCAAGACCTATCTTGCTTCGACCGCTTGATTCCTTCAAGCGCATCTCGTGATTCTTCTTCACTTAAGGTAGATCACTTCTCCTTTACAATTTTCCTTTGATTTACCTTTGATTTCGAAACCCTAACTTTTGAATTTACTGCATTTGCGGTGAAGAACAACACACAGCCTCCTCAAGGTCAAGAAAGGTAATTTCACACCCTTGTGTTCTTAATTCCCTTTCTCTCGAATCAATAGATGAAAACCCTAATTATTGTTCTTTACTTGCATGAATCGCCGAGTTTCACCTCTCAAACTCAACCTGCACTATTACCTCACACTTACACCTTCAAGAACACCTCACACAGTACTTTCTCTTCATTTTACTTCTTGTTCCTTTTCCTTCTAGTTTCATCCATCAAACCCTAATTTCTAACAAAGATTTTCCCTTGTTCTTTGCGAGGTAATCACCTTTGATTCTCCCACCAACCTGCAATTACCGAAAGAGAATGAAGTTCTTGGAGCTTACGTAATCAGGAAGTAGTGTAGCAGTAGAATAGACTTTGAATGCTTAGAGTAAATTGAAAACTGTAAATTCTATTATTCATTGTAAGTGTTTTTATGTACAAATGTATGTATATATACCGATCCGATTATAGTTTGTTAGATGGTTGTTAGTTAGGCTAACAACCAAGTTTGTTATTAACAAACTAGTCTAGTTAGTTAGAGTTAGTTAGAGACTCTAACTATCCAATAGTTTGTTACAACGGCTATAAGGCTGTTTTAATTTAAGCTAGAGTTTTGATTACAAACTCAATACAAAAGAGCAAACTTAAAACAATGGCAAGGATGACAAATTATACCATCCACTGAAACTTCATCGTTGGAGAAAGTTACTGGGACAGAGAGGCTTCCCAACATGAATATCTTTGAAGGCAACGGATAGACAATCTGGTGAAACTTACGGTTGAAAACACGGATAAAAACTCCAGTGCTAGAAATAAAGGTAACTTGAAGCCAACCACCATCATGTAAGTTGTAGAACATGCCCAAATGTCTCCATCCCTGATGCAAATAAAGAAGACCCCTGTGCATGCGTATTGTCACTTGAAATTCATTGTGTGCCACATCCACAAAACGTAAATATGCTGGAATTGGGGATGTAAACTTCTCAGATATAAGAAGAATCAAACCATAGGCCTGTGGTTTAAAAACAAATATCAATGACAATTACCTAAAACATAAATCAAATACCACACATACATAAACAACTAAGACGAATAGTAAAATAAAATAAAATTAAATGGGGCTAAACCATCGAAGGATCAAAACCACAGATATATGTCTGCATTTCTAGAGACAGTAAGCCGACTAATCAAAGTTCCTCTGAATGCAGAGTATCCCACAAGGACATTAACACCAACGCAAATGATGAGTACAACAAAGACATCAATCTATAAGAAGCTACAACCAATAAAAATTAAACACATTATGTGCAACATATATTCCAATGTGTTGTCTCATAAAAAAGACAACAAAACAAATTGACACATACACACAAAAGAGGGAAAAAAGATGAAAAATATAAACAGTTTATGAGGGTTGCAAGCGTGTGAAGAATGCAGGAACGGGGACAAAACAGCTTAGGCGCCAAAGTTTTCACGTGAGGGCTGTTGAAGATGTAAAGATAGTATATATATATATATATATATATATATATATATATATATATATATATATATATATATATATATATATATATATATATATATATATATGGATTTAATTTATAAACACAATAGGTGTATGTATATTGTACACTATCTACCAATAACATAGTGACACATCATTAGATTATCTAAAAAAAATAGTGACACATCATTAAAGAGAAATTAGTGAATTGATAACCACCAATTAGTCAAATATATATATATATATATATAGAGTCAGAATATATTGACACCAGGTGTCAAATTAGTGACTTACACCAGTTAATAACTTCGCGTATACAATAAAATTTATCAATCCGACCGTTGAATAACATTATATTATCTTTGAGATCATATATATCAAATTTCATACAAATAAAAATCATTTGATACTCCATCGCACTACTTTATTTTGATGGCTAATAGTTATTTATAAGATAAGTAAAAGTGCATTGTTAGATAACACACCTATAAGTATCCAAATTTTATGAAATTTGATAGACATCATCACAATGATAAAACAATGTTATTCAGCGGTTGGATTGATAAATTTCATTGTATCCGCGAAGTTATTAGTTGGTGTAAGTCACTAAATTTGACACTCCTGTCAATATATCTCTCGACTATATATATATATATATATATATATATATATATATATATATATATATATATATATATATATATATATATATATATATATATATATATATATATTTATATGAGATGACAAAAGTGGTGAATGAATAGGAAAACCACTGGTCGTTGGCTTTTAATGGTTGTCTTCATCTATTTTAGTGAAACACATGAATGAATAGTTGTCGGTCAGAGAAGTATTGGGAGACCATATAATGTTTGTTGAATTGATGACAACAACATGGACACCTCTTTTTTTAACCAATAGTCGTCCACTTCATATATTTAAGTCAAAGATAATTCAGATTTTTTGCATGCATTTTTGTATTCATGTATTTGTTTTGTTGCTACGTAAATGAGGATTCAATTTTGGAACATTAGTTTTTGAACACACTATAGTATTTAAATGCAACATAAAATAATATTTTTTAAAAATATTATCAGCGTGTTAATACAATTAAGAAATGAATTTGTGTCACTTAATCGAAATGAGACCATTGAATTTGGTTGATTTTTTAAAATAATAAGAGATGTTAGTATAAATATTTTTTTATGAGAAATGTTATTTGGACAATAACTTCCAAACAAAAATATACAAAAACCAATTTACAACTCTAATTAACTAAGTTTCTTAGGTCATTAGCCAACCTGCATTTTCACAGTTTTCTAGGGAATTGACTAAAAACTTGGTTAATTGGTTACTTGGTTAATGGGCTAAAAAAATGGTTAATTGTTAAATTTTTATTTTTGACTGAATTTTTTTTGGCTATATAACATTGCGCTTTTTTTATTTGATATATCACCATAGGTATTATCGCCTATCATGATAAACAAACATTGGCTATATATACCATTGGCAAATGCGTTGCATTGGTGGGTTTCTTCCTCTTATTATTCGATTGATAAATTAGTCCACTTTATATTTTTGGTCAACAATTAGTCCACTTTATTAAAATATTCGTTCTTCATATTGTCCCTATGATAGATCATTCACGTGTATGGTAATTGTATATCCTGCTAAATATTTGCCATCTACCTCCCTTTCTAACCAATTAAATTGTTTTCTTAGTTTGACCAAAATTTGTGTACGACTTTGGAGCTCCACATATAATTTGAAGAATAGTGTTTGTATCATGTGTGGCCCACGCGCTGTAGCCATTTTTTGGTGTCTTATATTTGCATTATTTGCTGTTAAAGGAGGTGCAGGAAAAAGTGAAATGTTGAGTGTAGTATAGAGCAAACAGTGTATTGACACTTTCTATGGGGTTTGGCAGAACAGTTTCAAAGTTGTAGATGACACTTTCTAGGGTCATAAATGGGCATAAATGGTAATGGCCACTTTTCAAAAAAATTATCTTTAAAGCCTCATTCCACTCCCAATTTTCTACATCTTCCAACCCAAAAATTTCCTCATCCACTTTAACAATATGAACCACTAGTCTCTCATCTTTCTCACCATTTTTGCAATTGTCAACATTAATTTTTGCTTTCTTAATTTTGGTGAACTGCTCTTCGCAAAAATAATAATGTTAGTCACTACACCATTGTTAGTACGTAGTGGCTTGGGCTGTACAAATCAGTTTGTGATCTATTATAAGGGTTTCATTGTTTTAAATTTTGGTACTATGGTTCCATTGTTTAGAAGACGACAAAAAGGAGACACCATGATAAACGCCATATGTGTGGGCTACATGGAGGATGGGAGAGTTTTTGTCTTGTAAAGGGACTTAATGAAGGGTTGAAAATTAGGCTTAATGTACCATATAACAAACTCAGCGGTCCGTGGTTGATTAGTTTTTATGAGTTAATATATAAGGCATCTATATAGTTGTTTATGTTAATAAATATGGTTATAGTTGTATACTTAATCATATATATAGTTTATTTGATTGGAATTTGGAAGAGAGAGAATTAAAAGAAATTAAATGAGTGGGAAACGAGGTGACTAGACGTGTACCATTCAATGTGGTGTTTTACAAATAAGGAGGGGTGTAGATTTCTTGCAATATGGCTCTGATTTCGTAACAGTGCACTATAAATGTGACTTTTTAATAGTATCGGTCTATATTAGTCTATTTAGGATAAGTAGTTATTTTGGTCTCTCGATGTGTGAGACGCTATCATCTTAGTTTTTCAACGTATTAAACTTGCAAACATATTCCTAAATGTCTATTTTTTTTTAGTGATTTTAGCGATTAAACCAATAAAAAACACATTTGACGATAAAAGTGAGTAGTAAAAGACATATTTGAGGATCAAAATGACTTATTAAATAGACATTTAGGCATGCGTTTTCAATTTCAAAGAGCACTATCATGACAACACTTCACACATTCAGAGCATCTGAAATGGAGAAACCCTCAATTGAGTTTTTAAATGGGTCTCACATGTAAACATCACATTTTACAATTTTTCAATATTAGTACTTAAATAAGAACTTCATCTCTCCAACTCAGAACCCCAACAAAATTTACTAAATATGTCTCATAATCAATTTTTATTAGTTTTTAATGAAAATGAAAGGTGTGGGACCAAGCGTCATAAAAGAGAGTGAGAGAGAGTTTCTTCTTCAAGACTTCCATCCCAATAAGTAAACACTTTTTATTCTTCAGGATGGGGCACCTATTAAATAATTTTAATTCTTTGAAAATAAGAAATCCTATTTGTAGATGCTCTCAAAGACCAAAATGGTTGTTTACCTTAGAGCATACCAAATGGGAAGTGTTTATCTTCTCTTTTCTTATTAGCACTATTCTTAATAAGCAATAACCATTGTAAAAAAAATAACTTGGGTACTTATATGGAGAAGTGCTACTATACAAGCATTTTCTCTCTCTTATTTATGCAGGTCTTATTTAAAAATAAAATGAGTTATTTGTCGATAAAGTGATGATGTGTAGTTATTTGTGGAACCCATTTAAGAAATTTTATGCAGGAGGCTCTAGATTTCAGACTAAAATTAAAGAAACGTTCACGCACTGGGCTGAGTATCCAACTCCTCCAACTTTTGCAATAACAATAAAAATGCATTTGGAAAAAATTAATTGTAGGTGAGTAGATAGTTAATTGTAGTTGACCTAAATTAAGGATGTTTGGTAAGTAAGTAAGTAATTTATTTTATATATTTGTGAATATGTGTTTGATCAACCTTTTTAACTATTTTTAAAAAAAAAATTATAGTTCATTCCTTTTCGTGTCATTCCTTTCTGGTCTTTGAAATAGATGTTGCGTCATCGTGTTTCACATGATACTATGTTCATCGATATATTTGGAAAAAATTGGCTTACGTGACGCGCGTTCATCGATAGATATAACTAGAATCTTTATGGGTTAACAAAGCGGATGAACTTAATTTCTTGAAGCAAATCAGTTTGCTGTTAACAATTTCACTAAACTTAGTTTTCCACTTATGTGTCCACTTGCATGCATCATTTTATTTGATCTGTATTGATTTGTCATTAAATCAAGAATTTAAATGTCACATTTTGTCTTAATTTCATGTAACCTTCTATTCACACTTGAGGTGCTAGCTCAGTGGTAAGAGATAGCCTTATATCCTTAAGGTGTTGAGTTCGAATCCCCCTAGAGACAGTTGTAAAATGATCATTAGTGTCACATTGATTGATTAAATTTTTCTCCTTCCCCAATTTAAAAAAATGTAACCTCTTTGATTAGAATTTGCATATTATATATTGATATTTCTATCTTATGGTAGACTGATAGATTTAATGTTGATGTTCATTGTGTCAGTAAATTTGTTTATTGGTATTTACATTCTTTATTAGTTGGTTGAGATATTTTTACGATGATCACTATGATGACTTTCATGTTGGTTGACATATATTTTTGACAAATTAACAAAATAAATATACTTAATTATATGTGTGTGTGTGTGATTTGCATTGCACGGGTGCAGGGTCTAGTGCTACATTAGTAGGATATATTGACACCAGGTGTAAAACTTAGCGACTTACAGTAACTAATAACTTTGCGTATGAAATGAAATTTATCAATCCGACCCCGTTGAATAACGTAATATTATCATTGAGATCATATATATATATATATATATATATATATATCAAATTTCATAAAAATCCAAAATTATTTGACGGTCCATCCACTATTCTATTTTGAAGCCTAATATGTTATTTAAAAGATAAACAAATGGGTGTTGTTACATAACACACCTATGAGTATCCAATTTTTTTTGAAAATTGATATAAACTATCACAAGGATAATATGATGTTATTCGACGGTCAGATTGTTAAATTTCATTGTCTATGCGAAGTTATTAATTGGGGTAAGTCGCTAAGTTTGACTCATATGTGTATATATATATATATATATATATATATATTATCCTTGTGATATAAACTATCACAAGGATAATATGATGTTATTCGACGGTCAGATTGCTAAATTTCATTGTCTATGCGAAGTTATTAATTGGGGTAAGTCGCTAAGTTTGACTCATATATATATATATATATATATTCCATCATTTTTATTTTTAGTCTTTCCATTATATTTTGTGTACGTAGCTATTGTAGTGGCTAAGTACTTGTCAACGTTAGCGAGAGTTAAAGGTTACGACCGTGCTATATTTCACGTGGGGACAACATACTATATTTGTCGAAATATTTAGCATAAAGTTTAAATTTAAATGTGTAGAATGACCTAAGTTCTATTAGTGTTAAAGAGTCAACGATACCTAAAGATCATTTCGATACTCTTCGGAGTTAAGGTTAAATGAAGTTTATAAAAAAAAAAACAAAAAGGAGAACAGAAAAAAGCCAAAGGGGGGACTAGGCCAAAACCCAAGGCAAAAAACAAGCTAAAGCCAAAACAATTTTAAGGATCCCCTGAAGGACCCCAAAACATACAGAGACAAAAAGAAAAATCCAACCAAGGAACTAAAATGTCCTAATTATAGACTAAAAGTCAAACTAAGGAACTAGAAGAAAACAGCCAGATCAAAAAGAGGCTGAGACTGAATTTATCCTGGAGCGGGTGTTATAGCAAACACTATTCTGAACCAGATTCCTTTTTTGCCGAGAACTTTTCTTTTGGGACTTGGACACAACCGACTAAGATTTATGCACTGAGCAACTGTTCCTTGGCTCTCCGGACTCACCGGAGCAGCCTTATCGACAAACACATCCCCCCCCCAAAGATTTCCTAATATTCTCATTTCAGATGCTACCGCTAGATTAGAAGTAGCATTGGACTCTGAGACACTTAGAGAATCCATACTGGTCGTGGGAGGATGAGTGAAGGATGAAGAGTTGCACTGACTAGCGAAATTCATTTATGGAAAACGCTCTGAGTCAATATTGCATACCCGCAACTGAGGCGAAAGAGTCCTTGACAAATTTGACCAAATTTGAGTCTTCATTAGGACGCATAACCTCATCATTAATCTCCTTGCTCAAAGAATTCCCTTGCTGTTGTTGCGCATGGGAACTAGACAGATCCTTGAAGCCAACACGTGTAGCCTGAGTTTTCTGCTCAACCTTAGGAACATACTTCAAAACTTGATTTGGCTCCTTCCGCTCCTTGTTGTAATCCCCAATAACTCATCCCCAATGAAAGAGGCGACAATAACTCGTGGTTATTATAAATTTTGGATATGTACTAATTTCAACTTGATTAATTAAGTGGTGTGTTCATGCTTGTTTGACTCTTAATTTTTAAATAATTAGGTGTCTTATAGATGTTTGTGTCTTTTGACTTCGGGGTTGATAATAGGGAGATGTTTGTGAGAAGTAGGTAATTGCGGCACGAAATGGATTTCGGATTTCAAGCTTATGAGGCGACCGTTAAGACATTAGAAATGATTAAGTAAAGTGATAATAATTGTTATTAAGAGTATGGTAGTCGAATAGTACCTATATAGTAACTGGGTAGTCGTGTGTAACTTTGGTGACTAAAGGATTAGAATTCAAGATTTAGGAATATGAATGCAGAGATGAGGAGAGCATTGTTCGTAGCTTGGATATAGATCGACGTAAGAGGGTGGGCATTAGTATCTTAAGTAATAGTATAAACATACATTTGTTTGAAAATTTTAAATATGCTACTTTCCTGAAATCCAATATAGCATCATTTGTACGGTGATAAGTAGTTCGTCTGTTTATGAGGTAAGTAGGATTTAGATTTTGAGCTTAGAACGTAACCCCCCAAAGGTTGAGGCTAGATTGAGTAAACTCATAGTAATTGTTATAGTGCGCTTTCTCAATAGTGGAATAATGGTGTTTGGATAGTCGAGTGAGATTTTGGTGACCCTGAGAGTAGAAATTCGGTACAAAGGTAAGAGCGTTGAGAGGTGTGTATGTTCTATTACTCGTGCACAAGAAGACCTTGTGATGATGATAGTTGGGAGCAAGGATTAAGTTTGATATTGCTTTCATGAGTTTGACGAGATTTTCGAGGACGAAAATATTCTAAGTGGGGGAGAGTTGTAACGCCTCAAAATAATTCAAGTATTTATTTAATTAATTTATTTAGGTGTTATATTGGTTGGTTATATTAAAATAATAATAGGGTATTTGATTTAAATAAGGAGTGGTGTTTAATAATTAAGTAAGTGGTAGAAAAATGTGGTGTTTAGTAATTAAGTAAGTGGTAGAAAAAGGCGGTGTTTAGTAATTAAGTAAGTGGTAGAAAGAGGTGGTGTGTAGTAATTAAGTAAGTAGTAAAAAGAGGCCCGTGACCCAAGAGCCCAATGATATAAGCACTAGGGTTAGAGCCAATTGTTCATTTAGAGAGCAAAAGAGAAAGAAAGAAAGAAAGAAAAAGAGAGAGGGAGCGCTAGAGAGAAGAAAAACGGCGCAAGGGAGAAGAGAAGGAGAAGGAGAGGAAGCTAGTTGCGGTGGTTTTCCTTAGAGCTTCGTGGAAGAGTACCTATTCTACAAATTCTAAGGTAAGGGTGGGTTCTAATATTATAATGGGTTGTATGATGGGGTGTATGTGAGAGATTAGGGACTATAATGCATGTGATGTGTTTGATAATATGATTGAATGATTCTTGCATGTATATATGTGGTGTTTGATTTCGTTTTGGTGTTATTGATTTAAGAATGAATTGATGGTGAATAGATGCACATTAGGTGTTTGATAAAATGTGTAAGTGGTGTCTAGAGTGCATGTTTGGTCCTAGGTTGCGATTTGATTATGTTTTATGTGCTATTTGATGATTTTGATTGTATTTGTGATGATTATAATTGGTTTTGGTGATTGACCATGATGAGTTTTACTTGCTTATGGTTTTTGTGCGTTTCTAGACACTATTTCGGCTATTTCTGAAACTGGTACTGTTTGGTTGATCTAAAAATTATGTGGCTGACAGTTTTTTAAAATAGACTTAAGGCCGGTCGTTTTGGCACTGGTTTCGTTCAATTTGGAGTCGTGTAACTCAAGTTATGAGTCTCCAAAGTTAGGTCAAATTTCTGGAATCAAACTGTGAGTAGGTTCGGTTTTTGCAGGTTTTGTGTTCTCAATTGAACTCTGTTTTGAATGATTCTGGTTTCATTGAAAAGAAGACTTAATTCTCCACGAAATAGGTACTGGTTTACCGAAATTTCATTAAGAAATGAGAAAGAAAATTTGTTTGCAAGTTGGGTAAAGAGTTCTGTCAGATTTTGGTACCTCAGTATAGTGTTTTGAAAAACTGTACCAACTGGATACTTATTTTGAAAAACTAAAATCATAGGTAGAAACTACACTCAGAGAGCTTTCCAATGAGTGGTCTTTTGTTGAAATCTGATGTCTTTTGCTATTTTAATTAATTCGCGAAATAGGTGCAATCTTTGTAAGAATTCAAGACTTGTGTTGTGTGGGGTCACTTGGTGGTGCCTGTGTTGCCACCAGCGCCATTTTATGTCTTTGCTTGGCGCCAAGGGGTGCCGAGTTGCCCTAGGCGCCGCTTTCTTGCCGTTTGGCGCCACAGGTGTGCCCTGTGTTGCCACCAGGCGCCATTTTATGTGTTGTTTGGCGCCAGGGGTGCCGAGCTGCCCTAGGCCCCGCCGCATTTGGCGCCTGGTGTGTGCAGTGTTGCCACCAGCGCCATTTTATATGCCGCTGTTGGCACCGGTGTACATGATGTTGCCGCCGCGCCGCTTTGTGTGCTTTGTTTAGCGCCGGTGTACAATGTTGTTGCGCTGGGCGCCGCCAGGTGTGTGTTGTTTGGCGCCGGTGTACAGTTGTGTGCTTTGCCGCGCCAAGTTGTGGGTTTTGTGGCGCGTGTGCAATCGTGTTTGCCGCACGCCAAGTTGTGTGGTTTGTGGCGCCGGTGTGCAACCGTGTTGCTGCCTGGCGCCCAGTTGTGTGGTTTATGGCGCAGGTGTGCACTTGTGTTGCTGCCTGGTGCCAAGTTGTGCCGTGTTGCGCCCAGTGGAGCGCAGGTTGCGGCCAGGCGCCAGTTTGGGTGCGATTTGGCGCCTGTGCGTGTGTTGTGTTGCTGCCTGGCGCCAAATGTGTGCCGCCGATTAATCGTGTTGCTGTTGCGTTCGCTGCGCAGGCGCCAATGCTCGTGCGTGTGTTGTTGCTGGTGTTGCCCTAAGGCGCCACATAGTGCTGCCTTGGTGCCGTGATGTTTCGTTGTGTCAAATATGAATAATTAATTGATGATGATGTTGTTGAGTCGAATATGACCACATGTTGATGATAATGTTGTTGGGTCAATATGACCACATGTTGATGATGTTGTGGTTGGGTCTAATATGACCAAAAAGTTGAGGTAGATGACGTTGTGTCATGATGTATGACCATTGTCGTTGTTGCTTGTTTGATGTTGTTGTTCACGATGGGTCCTTGACCAAATAACGATGTTGACTGTTTAATGTTGCCGTTTGATGTTGACTGTGATTATTGTTTGGTTCGGTGAGTTGTTCATGGTGTCTCATGCATGGCATAATGCATATTACATTGTTGTAGGCTTCGGCCATAGAGCTTTGCTCAACGTTGATGATGAAGCCACAAAGGCTATTTACGATGATTGGTACCACATGCATATGTCCGTCGGTGTGGTTTGCATTTCATTCCCCCCATTCATTACATTGATGACTTCTTTTGGGTGATTGACATTGACGATGTTGTTGTATAATGTTGTTGACGTGTAATAATGTTGTTGTTAAGGTTGTTGTTGTGTGATGGTGTGGTATTATAGTTGCCTGAACTCTAGTATACTGCTTATCATACATGCTTTTATACTGTTAGAGACTCACCCCTTCTGTTTGAATGTTACCCCTATGTGGGTAACGTGCAGGTGATAGTGAGTGAAGGCTTGTCTACCTTCGTCAGTTGAGTCGGTGTCGTCTCTGATACGTAACACTCGGGGAAGGGGATGAACACTGTGTTACTTATTGTTTTATTGCATTTTTCAATTGGAACTAAAGTTGTGGATTTGAAATGTCGAATGTGACACTCCATTGCATGCTTAGTTTTTAAATTTCCGCACTCTGATTTTTAATAAAACGAACAGGTAGATTTGGGGTGTTACAGTTTCCTCCAAAGGCCCATTTAAGAAAGCAGATTTCACATCCAAATGGTGCATTTCCCAACCTCTACTACAAGCTAGTGCAGTCACAAGCCTTATAGTCTCATGTCTAGCAACTGAGCAAAGACTTCAAAGTGAAGTCAATGCCCCTGCTTTTGTTGGAAACCTCGTGCCACTAATCTTGCCTTGTACTTAACTATATTACCTCTAGGATCAAGCTTTAGTTTAGATACCCATTTGACACTAATAGCTCTCTTCCTTTAGAGTCCAAGTCCGGTTCTTCTCAATGGATTTAAGTTCCTCTAGCATAGCTACCTTCCACTCTTTCTTCTCAAGAGCTTCAATGTAGTCTGCAGAGGCTCAAAGATCCGCCACCGTAGCAAAATGAATAATGTCTCCATCATCATCCACCTCATCATCCCTCATTAGATCATAGTCAGCCAACCTACTAGGTAGATTCTTGACCCTAGCAGCTCTAATAGGGTTATTAGCAACAACACTCTCTTGTTGAGCCACTTCAGGTGAATTTGGCTCAACCAACTGTTCCTCAACTTGCACATCACCTCCAATAGGTTCATCATCACTATCTTCATCATCAATGTAACACCCCTTCTAATAGACTAATATTTAATTATTAAAATCAGAGTTTTCGAAAATCACTCACAAGAGAGTGCTACATTTACTTCAAGAAAAACCAACAAACATCAATGGCGCAATACAACAAACATCAGCGAGATATATAGCACCACGGTCAAAGGGACGAAGTCCCAACCACATTGGTTTAAGGACATAATACCACATAATCACCACGCAGTGAGAATAAAACATATTTAAATACACCACCAAGTTACAATTCAACAACTTAAATTAAAAACACTAATAGACTACTCGGCCCCCCAGTGCTACATATCAGAGCAAGACGCCATAACCAGACTGAGTAAGGAAGAACCTTCACTCGGGATCACCTGCACGTTGCCGACATAAGAAGCAACATAAAAACAGAAGGGTGAGTCTCTAACACATATAATAGGATGTATGATAAACATCATGTTATAGGAAAACAACTAGAAACACCTCGGCTCAATAAACAACACACAATATCAAGTTATAACACATCAACTCATAATCAACAAGACTACATCACCAATCGCATGAGTATATGCATGAATGCAACCCAACACCAAGGGCATAATGCATGTGGTACCATCACCATCATTATTTCGCCATTCAGGCATGTCCGTCACTAATGATATGAAGGCCGAAGCCTACAATATCGAGGCCGAAGCCTATATCCGTCCCTTGGATGCATACGAGGCATGTGACTCCATGAACAATGCATCAACCACCACATTCACATCATGTATGAATTAACACCGGCACTGGATTTATCACCGTCATTAAATCCAGCGTCATTACACCGTTACTTCACCGTCACTTAATTCACCAAGACATCATCAATAGCTCTATGGCTAACACCAATACCTCAGTCAATAGCTCTATGGCTAACATCAACACCTCATTCAATAGCTCTATGGCTAATGTCCAACTCACCGGACACATCGACACCAAAAGTAGTAGACTACACTGTCACTACAAGACTCAAACCGTCACCTAAGGACTAAACTGTCACTTAAGGACCAAACTGGCCCCACCATTCAGCCACTTAGACGTACTCGGCACCAAACAACACTCAAAATTGCGTCTGGCAGCAACCTGCGCCACACTGGCGTCAAAACAACACCTCAGCACACTCACATTGCACCTCGGCACACCACACTGCACCTCGGTACACTACATTGCACCTAGGTACACTACACTTCGACACACTACACTTCGATACATCTACATTTCAACACACCTACACCTCGACAACACTAGCTTCGACATACATACACTACACCTCGGTACATCCACACCTCGGTAGATATACACTATACCTCGACAACCACACTTCAGCAACTACATTTCGGCATCTATATACACTATACCTCGGCAACTACACTTCGGTATACATACTCTACACTTCGGTAACTACAAGTCGATACTTACACTTCGACTCACACACCCTTACACTTCGTTACCTACACCTAGTCACGTCGACTCCCATATACTTCACATCTACACGTCGACTTCCATAGACTTCGACACATCTACACGTCGACTTCCATAGACTTCGACACATCTACAGTTAGGCAACTACCCTTCGCTCCAAATGGCGCCCTAGGTACCTAACCCTCATCTTCCCTCTTTTCTTTGATTCTCATACTATGATCAAACTTAAACAATAATTACTACCACCCATATTCATTCGAATATGGACAAACTAGGGTAGAAAAACACCGAGGGTACACACCCTTTGTAAGGTTGAATCTCTCTTTTCTTTACAGTTTCTTCACGTTTCCCTTTGATTTGTTACTGTTTGCAGAAACCCTAACTTTTTTACAATGTGCTTGCAGGTGAAGAACAACACGATAGGAATCCTCAGTGGTCAAGAGAGGTAATCTCACACACCTTGTCCTTTCTCTGAACTGAATGAAAAAGCCCTAATTTCGTGTTCTTTACTTGCATGAACTGATGAGCTTCACCTTTGAAGCTCAACCCTGAATACTTTCTTACACTCACACCTTCAAGAAGACCTTCCACAGGTAATCCTCTTCCCTTACCTCTATTCCTTTCTCTTCTAGTTTCAATCACAGAAAACCCTAATTCTTAACTGTATTTTTCTCTTGTTCTTGCGAGGTACAATCACTCTTTTTAAACTGTAAAACTATTTCTCTTATTCATTGTATTGATTTATGAATGTACAATATGTATTTATATTCGCATGAAACTAGCTGTTAGAAATAGTTTGTTGCTACTCAACAAACTAAGTTTGTTACAATAACAAACTAGATAGTTAGTTAGTCTTTCTAACTTCCCATATGTTTATTATGTAATTTGTAAATATAGCCGTTGGTTTTTTTTTAATTAAGCTTAGGTTTGAATTTGATTATAAATCCAACAGATATCAATAAAGCTCGGTGTACGTGTATGTCTAAGTGTCCTTATGAAGCCATGGTTATGTATTTGTTTTTTTTTTTAAAATAACTGTTATGTATCTGTTTTGATATCATCAAGTGGCTTTAAGCAAAATATATATATCAGTATTTCCAGAATCCTAGCAAATTAAAAAAAAACCCCTAGGAGAGGCATATATTTATAAATTAAGCCACTTCACATAATAGATATGCATTATTAATATTTGTCTATGTATAATAGTTAGGATATTATTGGTTCGTTGCATGTGAATTGTTATAAAATTTAGGGTTTTTTCTTTTATACCCCCACCCATTCCTCTAACACCCCCACCCAAAACGAAATCCCCAAAATGCCCTTTGTCATCTATTTTTTTTTTTTTAAAAAGAGCGCATCGTATATATGTCAATTGGGACATATATCGATGTGCAATTTAACACATCAGATATATGCCACTCGAAGAAGTATATACGATTGGTCGTTACACGACCAATCGTATATACTTCTTCGTGGCATATATATCGATGTGTTGTAAATGCACATCGTATATATGTCCCAATTGACATATATATACGATGCGCTTTAAATTTTGTTTTTTTAAATTTGTAAAAAAATTTAACGCTCATGATTTAACGCTCAAAGTTGATCAACGGTGTAGATTGCACGCCAAAATCAACGGTTGATAATCTTTTACCTCATCTATAAATACTCACTCCCACCATCACTATTTTCACACCAAAAATTCAAATACTCACTCCTCCTTCTCTCACACATCACAAGTGAAGATGATGCAGCTTCGCTAATGTCATACTACGAGCCTTCTTCCTCACTCTTGTTCATTCTAATATGGGGTTTGTTGATCATCGGTATCATCTTGAAAGATGATGGTATAAGTTTCGATGGGAGAGATGTTGTTTCATGTAGGTTAAAACACGATATATCATTTTCTCGCTCTTAAGCGTAAAACTACTGCAGATGGTTCAACCAGAGAACTCCGAACATGAGATAATTCGTATTGTTTATCTGAAACCCAAACGACTAGTGGAGGTATTTATCGGTCTACCATGGATGTCAACAATGAGGATGACGTCCGAGACATGATGTCCATTCATATTACAATTAAATGGAGGAGTTACATTCATCCAGCACGTCGAAACCGTATGGACCGCTCTTTGAGATCCTTCGCCGATTAACTCCACCACCAAGAGTTTCTATTGTATTTTCATTTTATCTGCTCTATTTTTATTCAAGTTGTTTATGTTTTATCGCTTGTGTAACTTTGTTTTATCGAATCAATGAAATCAAAAATTCATGGAAACTCGTAAAATAAATAAAACATCCAAAAAAGTTAATAATATAATAAAGTGCCAAAATAATATCAAATACATCAAAAACAAATAAAAATCCCTAACGGTGTCCCCTCGCCCTCGTCCCCGCTGCCTAAGCTCCCCGACCACGCCATCCGGCAGTTGCCATCCCCACCATCCTATGGATTGTCCGATCGCGCCGGATCGCCATGCGCGATGTCGCCTCACGAATCCCTCTCTACAAGCCCTCACAAGCTCCCTAATCCGGTCATGATCGTCCGAGCGTATCTCGGGAGGTGTCCAGTATCGAGCTCTAGGTGATGGTGGAGCCGGTAATAGTCCGGGGATAGAAGCCGGACGTATTTCACCGTAAGTACCTACGCATACCGATCCGGCCACGAGCAACCCGAGTAGTGCGCATGATGTCCTCCACAGATGCCATGAAGTGGACGATCCCAAACACACAGTCAGTATGACTCGGACGGCCACTGAGAGAGTCACGCGGGATCATCTGCGTGTACCCAAACCGCCGCAGCACCTATCGTGCATGTAAGGAACTCTCAAGTCACCACCGTGATGAAGCCTCTGTAGAGGAGATCGCTCAAAAAGTCTACCACTGCCCCTCCTCAAATGGTCGCCAAAGGACATCCTCTCGCCTCGGCTCATCAAGCATCCTCCTGTAGTGGCTGAGCTTCAGGTGGTCAGACTTCTTCTTCCGGTAGCGCCCAGCAAGTGGCTCCGCACCCGGGATATGACCGGGCAACCTCTCCGCCATCCGAGGGAAATACCACATAATCCAAGCCCGAAATGCGAAATAAACAACATATTTAATTCACAAGAATTTACCAAAAGTCAATCGATTTAACAAAAATACAAGAAGTTAAAATGTGTACTGAAATAGGTGGCATACCTCCACATCTGCGTAGTCCTCAAAGACGCAGTGTTCAAGGACTCATACATGGCAGCCTAGTGCACTGCACTCCCATGCATAGCCTCCAAGAACATCCGCTCTCGGATCATCCAGGTAGACCCGCCACTTAGCCTCACTGTCTCCGCCTTCGTAGTGAAGATACTCATAAGCATAAGCTCTCACAAAGAATAAAGTGATGTCACCCTCTCCTCCATGTTACGCTCATACACCGCTCCACCCATTTGAAGTCAGACACGGACTTCACGGGTGTTGTTAGCGACCTCAACCCGTGACACACCCAGATATGTCTCGTGAAGCCGTGTGGCAAACTCCGAGCTCACAAAGTGATGGCGGGAGGTGTGGCATAGTTCCCCGGATGGGAAGGTGCAGCATAAGAGATGTCATCCAGAGTGATCGCCATCTCACCAAATGGCAAGTGAAATGACGAAGTCTCGAGTGCCACCTCTCGATAAAAGCCGACAAAAGAACTCATGGTCTCATCGTGGCGTGGCGGTGCCCGGAGAAGTGGGGCCAATCTCGAGTCCCCGACCACGGTGGTGCGCCAAGTAGGTCGGGAGTAATGAAGATGGAGTCTAGTATGGACTTTGTTGCCATGAGCCCATACTTTGACAACACGATACTCCCGAAATAAAAATAAATAAATAATGTAAGCAAAAAGTGCAGACTATGTGACTTAAATAAATTATTTAAGCAAAAATGCAAAACTTACCGGGTCAATGAGTATAGAATCAGACATGATCTCGCCAAGTCGGTGAAAAGAGAGGGTGAGGCTCCTCCCCGATCATCACTGAGGCACCTCATGATACTCGGACATGGATCGTTCGAGTAATAAGCATCACACACCGCACGCTGATACTCGGGAGGTGGGGATGGTAATGGAGAGGTTGAGGATCGTGATTGGGATACCGTGGATGATATCGAGGAGTAGCCGGGAATGATACCGAGAAACCGCCTCCTCTATGCCAATCCTCCTCACTGCGTCTGCTGCAGTAATCCCCGAGATAGAAAGCTCCAATGGCCGACATCGAAATGCTCAGCCGACACTCACCGCTCAGCTCATACTCACCGCTCAGTAAGGCTCGCCTCTCGCTCGCTACCAAGCATGGAGTCGACATGCCTCCGAGTCCTCGTGACTCGAGCAATGAGATGACTCCCTATCTCTCCGATCGGAGAGACTCACGCCTCCTCTATGCCTACCTGACACCGCAAGCGAAGAAAAAAAATTAGTAAAAAAAAAAAAAAAAAATTTGCTCATCGTATTTACATCAAAACAGTGTATATACGATGCTTACTTTTTCTTCGTCGATATATAGGTCTCACCGATGGCGTATTCGATTGGATGAATTTACATAATCGATATACGCTGAATAGGGTATATACTGGTGAGTAAATTTTTGCTCGTCGATATAGGCCCGTGGTGGGGTATATACGATTGGTTGATTTCTACCGATCGTGATATACGCCGTTCTGGCGTATATCTGAGTGAAGGTGGCATTAAACGTAGGTATAATAAATTATGTGAAATTTATTGTTGAAATTTGGTTTTAGAGAAAAAGCAAAATGTATGTTTATGTTATTTATTTTCACACCGCACGCTTACACACACACACACACACACACACACACACACATATATATATATATATATATATATATATATATATATATATATATATATATATATATATATATATATATATATATATATATATATATATATATATATTTTGCTTGGATCCACGGCCCAATTAAGTTAGCTTATTAATCCGTTAAGTATTGAATCCCTAATTTGGTTGGATCCACTTCCTGTTCATTAATCTTTAACTCATCTCTCTCAATCAAGTGGCCAATGACATCTACTTAGAACAATAAGAGAGAAACAATTACAAACAATAATAAATATTAAATCATGAACAATATAAATGAGAGAAAATATACTAAATTACTTACCAACTACAATGTTTTCCGATTTTGAGTTAATGATCTTCTGGAAAGGAACAAACGTGAAGTGGTTGAATGGTATTTCAGGTGCCTCAATGTGTTGGCAAGTTGAAGTGTGGATAAGAGAAAGCTTATATTTATTGGAAGTGGTTTTGTATTTCATAACATTCGCAGAAACCATAATTTTATCGATTACATATGTAAAACCTTCTCTAAGGATCGACGCGATCAAACTGGCCCAAAAAGGTATGGGGTACTGTTGCATGGAAAAATTCATAAAACATTATCGGATAAAGATGGAACGGGAAACTATATCATAAGTATTTATTTATAACATATTATTTTTTTAAAAATTACGGTATATAATCAAATGAATAAAAAGAACTCATAAAAAAAAAACAAATATAAAGTTATGAGAACCAACAATCTCATCCAATAATATCATTTCCATAGTGTTATTAACTGATGGATTGTTGTATTGAGGCACTCTCCATAATGCGAATCTTAAGTTTCCAATCCAAACGGCCTGGTACCTCACGAATAAGATTCATTTTTTTTACACTTGTCAATTCCTGACAATAAGTACAAGAATAGATTAAATAAGCTTCAAAAAATAATAGATGACAAATAATAAGATAGATATATAATGTATTGCAAATTGCAAATTGGACTATATTAAACCAACATTTCCATTTTTTCCCCTTTTTAATACAAAAAACTATATTAAATAGAATGTACATGGATACCCCATATGGTCCATTATGTTTAAATTCTATATGATAACATGAATAAAATGATTAAGCCACCAGTTAATAGTAAACTACTCGTAAAATACACGTTCGTATCCATTTGCTCAATTAATCGAATAATTCCCCACTTAAACGAAGAATTGAAAAGGAAAACTGTTAAGAGTAATATTAACTAAAAGGCAATATTTGCCACAATTAAAAAAAAATATAAAAGTTGTGAAAGAAAGTCAATGAAGAAGTGCCTTCTATAGCCTCTCAAAACACTGGGCGCTTAATTATAGAGTCCCATATATTAAAGAACATTTGGCGCGTGGAAATAAAAAAAAAATATAATACTCACCAAAGCAGTAAGGTCAGAGGTAACAACTTTCTTCAAAATGTTGAATTTTTTAACCATTGTATTGTTTACTTGCAGGAGGGGTATGAACAACTGAGGGGAGGTGCAATAATGAGAAGCTCAGCTTCTATTAAGCCCAACCCAATGAAGCTTGCAATTTCCACCAAACAAACTTGTTTGGCACCAAATACAAGACCCAACCCGTATCAATGAAACGCGCGATCTTCTTCCGACCGGTATACTTAAGCTTGCTCTTCCGCTTTCTCTCGCCGTAAACGCAAGAACCCTTCTCTCTATTCTTGAAGCCCTTCTCTTCTCTCTCTTCTCTCTCTACGAAACCCTAGCCGTTTGAGCTCTTTGGCTTTGTGATTCACAAATGATTGAAGCTTGAATCGCGCCGCTTCCACGATCGATGATGACTTGAACGATGATGAATCAAAACCCCAAGGTTTTGATCCGAGTTCTTCTTCCCGAGATCCCAATCTTCGCTTCTCACCGTATGCGATGAACACCAAGACCTATCTTGCTTCGATCGCTTGATTCCTTCAAGCGGATCTCGTGATTCTTCTTCACTTAAGGTAGGATCACTTCTCCTTTACAATTTTCCTTTGATTTACCTTTGATTTCGAAACCCTAACTTTTGAATTTACGTTTTGCGGTGAAGAACAACACACGGCCTCCTCGGGGTCAAGAAAGGTAATTTCACACCCTTGTGTTCTTAATTCCCTTCTCTCGAATCGAATAGATGAAAACCCTAATTATTGTTCTTTACTTGCATGAACTCACCGAGTTTCACCTCTGAAACTCAACCTGCATTATTACCTCACACTTACACCTTCAAGAACACCTCACACAGTACTTTCTCTTCCTTTTACTTCTTGTTCCTTTTCCTTCTAGTTTCATCCATCAAACCCTAATTTCTAACAAAGATTTTCCCTTGTTCTTTGCGAGGTAATCACCTTTGATTCTCCCACCAACCTGCATGCATCAAAGAGAATGAAGTTCTTGGAGCTACGTAATCGTCGAAAGTAGTGTAGCAAAGAGAATAGACTTTGAATGCTTAGAGTAAATTGAAAATCAAATTCTATTATTCATTGTAAGTGTTTTTATGTACAAATGTATGTATATATACTGATCTGGATTATAGCTGTTAGATGGTTGTTAGTTAGGCTAACAACCAAGTTTGTTATTAACAAACTAGTCTAGTTAGTTAGAGTTAGTTAGAGACTCTAACTACCCAATAGTTTGTTACAACGGCTATAAGGCTGTTTTAATTTAAGCTAGAGTTTTGATTACAAACTCAATACAAAAGAGCAAACTTAAAACAATGGCAAGGATGACAAATTATACCATCCACTGAAACTTCATCGTTGGAGAAAGTTACTGGGACAGAGAGGCTTCCAACATGAATATCTTTGAAGGCAACGGATAGACAATCTGGTGAAACTTACGGTTGAAAACACAGATAAAAACTTCAGTGCTAGAAATAAAGGTAACTTGAAGCCAACCACCATCATGTAAGTTGTAGAACATGCCCAAATGTCTCCATCCCTGATGCAAATAAAGAAGACCCCTGTGCATGCGTATTGTCACTTGAAATTCATTGTGTGCCACATCCACAAAACGTAAATATGCTGGAATTGGGGATGTAAACTTCTCAGATATAAGAAGAATCAAACCATAGGCCTGTGGTTTAAAAACAAATATCAATGACAATTACCTAAAACATAAATCAAATACCACACATACATAAACAACTAAGACGAATAGTAAAATAAAATAAAATTAAATGGGGCTAAACCATCGAAGGATCAAAACCACAGATATATGTCTGCATTTCTAGAGACAGTAAGCCGACTAATCAAAGTTCCTCTGAATGCAGAGTATCCCACAAGGACATTAACACCAACGCAAATGATGAGTACAACAAAGACATCAATCTATAAGAAGCTACAACCAATAAAAATTAAACACATTATGTGCAACATATATTCCAATATGTTGTCTCATAAAAAAGACAACAAAACAAATTGACACATACACACAAAAGAGGGAAAAAAGATGAAAAATATAAACAGTTTATGAGGGTTGCAAGCGTGTGAAGAATGCAGGAACGGGGACAAAACAGCTTAGGCGCCAAAGTTTTCACGTGAGGGCTGTTGAAGATGTAAAGATAGTATATATATATATATATATATATATATATATATATATATATATATATATATATATATATATATATATATATATATATATATATATATATATATATACTGATTTAATTTATAAACACAATAGGTGTATGTATATTGTCAGACACTATCTACCAATAACATAAATGACACATCATTAGATTATCTAAAAAAATAGTGACACATCATTAAAGAGAAATTAGTGAATTGATAACCACCAATTAGTCAAATATATATATATATATATATAGAGTCGAAATATATTGACACTTGTGTGTCAAATTAGTGACTTACACCGAGTTAATAACTTCATTATACAATAAAATTTATCAATCCGACCGTTGAATAACATTATATTATCTTTGAGATCATATATATCAAATTTCATACAAATAAAAATCATTTGATACTCCATCGCACTACTTTATTTTGATGGCTAATAGTTATTTATAAGATAAGTAAAAGTGCATTGTTAGATAACACACCTATAAGTATCCAAATTTTATGAAATTTGATAGACATCATCACAATGATAAAACAATGTTATTCAAATGGTTGATTGATAAATTTCATTGTATCCGCGTGAAGTTATTAATTGGTGTAAAATACTAAATTTGACACACAGTGTCAATATATCTGACTCATATATATATATATATATATATATATATATATATATATATATATATATATATATATATATATATATATATATATATATATATATATTTATATGAGATGACAAAAGTGGTGAATGAATAGGAAAACCACTGGTCGTTGGCTTTTAATGGTTGTCTTCATCTATTTTAGTGAAACACATGAATGAATAGTTGTCGGTCAGAGAAGTATTGGGAGACCATATAATGTTTGTTGAATTGATGACAACAACATGGACACCTCTTTTTTTAACCAATAGTCGTCCACTTCATATATTTAAGTCAAAGATAATTCAGATTTTTTGCATGCATTTTTGTATTCATGTATTTGTTTTGTTGCTACGTAAATGAGATTCAATTTTGGAACATTAGTTTTTGAACACACTATAGTATTTAAATGCAACATAAAATAATATTTTTTAAAAATATTATCAGCATGTTAATACAATTAAGAAATGAATTTGTGTCACTTAATCGAAATGAGACCATTGAATTTGGTTGATTTTTTAAAATAATAAGAGATGTTAGTATAAATATTTTTTTATGAGAAATGTTATTTGGACAATAACTTCCAAACAAAAATATACAAAAACCAATTTACAACTCTAATTAACTAAGTTTCTTAGGTCATTAGCCAACCTGCATTTTCACAGTTTTCTAGGGAATTGACTAAAAACTTGGTTAATTGGTTACTTGGTTAATGGGCTAAAAAAATGGTTAATTGTTAAATTTTTGGCTATTTTTGACTGAATTTTTTTTGGCTATATAACATTGCGCTTTTTTTATTTGATATATCACCATAGGTATTATCTCCTATCATGATAAACAAACATTGGCTATATATACCATTGGCAAATGCGTTGCATTGGTGGGTTTCTTCCTCTTATTATTCGATTGATAAATTAGTCCACTTTATATTTTTGGTCAACAATTAGTCCACTTTATTAAAATATTCGTTCTTCATATTGTCCCTATGATAGATCATTCACGTGTATGGTAATTGTATATCCTGCTAAATATTTGCCATCTACCTCCCTTTCTAACCAATTAAATTGTTTTCTTAGTTTGACCAAAATTTGTGTACGACTTTAAAGCTCCACATATAATTTGAAGAATAGTGTTTGTATCATGTGAGGCCCACGCATTGTAGCCATTTTTGGTGTCTTATATTTGCATTATTTGCATTAAAGAGGTGCGGGAAAAAGTGAAATGTTGAGTGTAGTATAGAAAGAAACAGCAGTATTGACACTTTCATGGGGTTTGGCGAGCAGTTTCAAAGTTGTAGATGACACTTTCTAGGGTCATAAATAGGCATAAATGGTAATGGCCCCTTTTCAAAAAAATTATCTTTAAAGCCTCATTCCACTCCCAATTTTCTACATCTTCCAACCCAAAAATTTCCTCATCCACTTTAACAATATGAACCACTAGTCTCTCATCTTTCTCACCATTTTTGCAATTGTCAACATTAATTTTTGCTTTCTTAATTTTGGTGAACTGCTCTTCGCAAAAATAATAATGTTAGTCACTACACCATTGTTAGTACGTAGTGGCTTGGGCTGTACAAATCAGTTTGTGATCTATTATAAGGGTTTCATTGTTTTAAATTTTGGTACTATGGTTCCATTGTTTAGAAGACGACAAAAAGGAGACACCATGATAAACGCCATATGTGTGGGCTACATGGAGGATGGGAGAGTTTTTGTCTTGTAAAGGGACTTAATGAAGGGTTGAAAATTAGGCTTAATGTACCATATAACAAACTCAGCGGTCCGTGGTTGATTAGTTTTTATGAGTTAATATATAAGGCATCTATATAGTTGTTTATGTTAATAAATATGGTTATAGTTGTATACTTAATCATATATATAGTTTATTTGATTGGAATTTGGAAGAGAGAGAATTAAAAGAAATTAAATGAGTGGGAAACGAGGTGACTAGACGTGTACCATTCAATGTGGTGTTTTACAAATAAGGAGGTGTAGATTTCTTGCAATATGGCTCTGATTTCGTAACAGTGCACTATAAATGTGACTTTTTAATAGTATCGGTCTATATTAGTCTATTTAGGATAAGTAGTTATTTTGGTCTCTCGATGTGTGAGACGCTATCATCTTAGTTTTTCAACGTATTAAACTTGCAAACATATTCCTAAATGTCTATTTTTTTTAGTGATTTTAGCGATTAAACCAATAAAAAACACATTTGACGATAAAAGTGAGTAGTAAAAGACATATTTGAGGATCAAAATGACTTATTAAATAGACATTTAGGCATGCGTTTTCAATTTCAGTAGCACTATCATGACAACACTTCACACATTCAGAGCATCTGAAATGGAGAAACCCTCAATTGAGTTTTTAAATGGGTCTCACATGTAAACATCACATTTTACAATTTTTCAATATTAGTACTTAAATAAGAACTTCATCTCTCCAACTCAGAACCCCAACAAAATTTACTAAATATGTCTCATATTCAATTTTTATTAGTTTTTAATGAAAATGAAAGGTGTGGGACCAAGCGTCATAAAAGAGAGTGAGAGAGAGTTTCTTCTTCAAGACTTCCATCCCAATAAGTAAACACTTTTTATTCTTCAGGATGGGGCACCTATTAAATAATTTTAATTCTTTGAAAATAAGAAATCCTATTTGTAGATGCTCTCAAAGACCAAAATGGTTGTTTACCTTAGAGCATACCAAATGGGAAGTGTTTATCTTCTCTTTTCTTATTAGCACTATATATTCTTAATAAGCAATAACCATTGTAAAAAAAATAACTTGGGTACTTATATGGAGAAGTGCTACTATACAAGCATTTTCTCTCTCTTATTTATGCAGGTCTTATTTAAAAATAAAATGAGTTATTTGTCGATAAAGTGATGATGTGTAGTTATTTGTGGAACCCATTTAAGAAATTTTATGCAGGAGGCTCTAGATTTCAGACTAAAATTAAAGAAACGTTCGGCGCACCAGTTGAGTATCCAACTCCTCCAACTTTTGCAATAACAATAAAAATGCATTTGGAAAAAATTAATTGTAGGTGAGTAGATAGTTAATTGTAGTTGACCTAAATTAAGGATGTTTGGTAAGTAAGTAAGTAATTTATTTTATATATTTGTGAATATGTGTTTGATCAACCTTTTTAACTATTTTTAAAAAAAAAATTATAGGTCATTCCTTTTCAGGTCATTCCTTTTCGGGTCTTTGAAATAGATGTTGCGTCATACTGTGTTTCACATGATACTATGTTCATCGATATATTTGGAAAAAATTGGCTTACGTACGCGTTCATCGATAGATATAACTAGAATCTTTATGGGTTAACAGGCGGATGAACTTAATTTCTTGAAGCAAATCAGTTTGCTGTTAACAATTTCACTAAACTTAGTTTTCCACTTATGTGTCCACTTGCATGCATCATTTTATTTGATCTGTATTGATTTGTCATTAAATCAAGAATTTAAATGTCACATTTTGTCTTAATTTCATGTAACCTTCTATTCACACTTGAGGTGCTAGCTCAGTGGTAAGAGCTAGCCTTATATCCTTAAGGTGTTGAGTTCGAATCCCCCTAGAGACAGTTGTAAAATGGTCATTAGTGTCACATTGATTGATTAAATTTTTCTCCTTCCCCAATTTAAAAAAATGTAACCTCTTTGATTAGAATTTGCATATTATATATTGATATTTCTATCTTATGGTAGACTGATAGATTTAATGTTGATGTTCATTGTGTCAGTAAATTTGTTTATTGGTATTTACATTCTTTATTAGTTGGTTGAGATATTTTTACGATGATCACTATGATGACTTTCATGTTGGTTGACATATATTTTTGACAAATTAACAAAATAAATATACTCAATTATATGTGTGTGTGTGTGTGATTTGCATTGCACGGGTGCAGGGTCTAGTGCTACATTAGTAGGATATATTGACACCAGGTGTAAAACTTAGCGACTTACAGTAACTAATAACTTTGCGTATGAAATGAAATTTATCAATCCGACCCCGTTGAATAACGTAATATTATCATTGAGATCATATATATATATATATATATATATATATATATCAAATTTCATAAAAATCCAAAATTATTTGACGGTCCATCCACTATTCTATTTTGAAGCCTAATATGTTATTTAAAAGATAAACAAATGGGTGTTGTTACATAACACACCTATGAGTATCCAATTTTTTTTGAAAATTGATATAAACTATCACAAGGATAATATGATGTTATTCGACGGTCAGATTGTTAAATTTCATTGTCTATGCGAAGTTATTAATTGGGGTAAGTCGCTAAGTTTGACTCATATGTGTATATATATATATATATATATATATATATATATATATATATATATATATATATATATATATATATATATATATATATATATATATTATCCTTGTGATATAAACTATCACAAGGATAATATGATGTTATTCGACTCACGATTGCTAAATTTCATTGTCTATGCGAAATTATTAATTGGGGTAAGTCGCTAAGTTTGACTCATATATATATATATATATATATATATATATATATATATATATATATATATATATATATTCCATCATTTTTATTTTTAGTCTTTCCATTATATTTTGTGTACGTAGCTATTGTAGTGGCTAAGTACTTGTCAACGTTAGCAGAGCAGTGGTTACGACCGTGCTATATTTCACGTGGGGACAACATACTATATTTGTCGAAATATTTAGCATAAAGTTTAAATTTAAATGTGTAGAATGACCTAAGTTCTATTAGTGTTAAAGAGTCAACGATACCTAAAGATCATTTCGATACTCTTCGGAGTTAAGGTTAAATGAAGTTTATAATTATAGACTAAAAGTCAAACTAAGGAACTAGAAGAAAACAGCCAGATCAAAAAGAGGCTGAGACTGAATTTATCCTGGAGCGGGTGTTATAGCAAACACTATTCTGAACCAGATTCCTTTTTTGCCGAGAACTTTTCTTTTGGGACTTGGACACAACCGACTAAGATTTATGCACTGAGCAACTGTTCCTTGGCTCTCCGGACTCACCGGAGCAGCCTTATCGACAAACACATCCCCCCAAAGATTTCCTAATATTCTCATTTCAGATGCTACCGCTAGATTAGAAGTAGCATTGGACTCTGAGACACTTAGAGAATCCATAATGGTCGTGGGAGGATGAGTGAAGGATGAAGTGTTGCACTGACTAGCGAAATTCATTTATGGAAAACGCTCTGAGTCAATATTGCATACCCGCAACTGAGGCGAAAGAGTCCTTGACAAATTTGACCAAATTTGAGTCTTCATTAGGACGCATAACCTCATCATTAATCTCCTTGCTCAAAGAATTCCCTTGCTGTTGTTGCGCATGGGAACTAGACAGATCCTTGAAGCCAACACGTGTAGCCTGAGTTTTCTGCTCAACCTTAGGAACATACTTCAAAACTTGATTTGGCTCCTTCCGCTCCTTGTTGTAATCCCCACCAGAGTGTATACTTTTTTTTACAATTGCTGGTGGTATGACCAATAGTCTTGCAATTCATACAGAAAAGGGGCAGATTTTCATACTCAAAACCCACAAAGAAGGCATAACCAACCCTTTCAACTAGGATTTGATCCCTAAGCATTGATTTCAAATCTATATCAACCAGAATGTGAACAAAATGACCAAAATATCTGTCAAAAGAGTTTTTACTTGTTGTATCATCAAGAGTAATTAGTGTGCCAACATTGCTGACAATAGCAAAAAGTATTTTTTGATGCCAATATTATTGAGGAAGACCTGTGATCCTAATCCAGAATTGAGCATATGTATGTTTGATACGAGAATGATTAAAATCAGGCTGCCAGACGAACAACCGGAGCAAACCTATTTTGCAGGGCCAAGAAGACTACGACTGTATTCTATGTAAATCATCAATTGAGGAAAAAGAAAATTCATCGTAACATTTCCCCAAAGAAATAAGACCCCACTTACCGATAGGTTTCCAAATATCATGAAGTTTAGATCGCATAACACCAATTTTAATAGGGGAATCTCCCTTTGATAATAACAATCTGCCAAGGAATAATAGAAATAATCAACTCATCTCCTTTAACACGCGGGTGAGGACGATTGCTAGAAGGAATATCACAAAACATGTTCATTGAAACTGATATCACTTCTGTGAAAAATTTCATTTTTGTCATATCTGTTATGAATAATATAACTAGTGGATGTCCACCCTTAGGCTTCCACATTCCACTAAGTCCCTTTATGTGAGTGGATGGTTAGTGGCTTTTTTACTATTGACTATTCAATTGCCAATTTGTACCCTATAAATAGGACTTAGTTCTTTGTGCAATGTAACACTAGTGTGAAGAGAATAATACAAAGGCTTTCATCTTATCTCATTCTCTCACTCTCTTGTTCTTCCTTTCTCTATTTGGTTTATTTTCATAACACGTTATCAAAGACGATTGTTCTCTGAGATCTACTAATCTAAGGTAGTATTGGTTCTTGCTTGTTTCAATATACTACGTAAGTGTTGTTTATTTTTATTACATAGTATTTTAAATTTTGATCATATCTGTTTCAACTTTGGTTCTTTGTTTTCTTTGTTTTTTTATTACATAGTATTCTTGCTTGAATAGTGTTGTTTTCTGATAATTTCGATTGGATCTAATTTTAATTAGATATCTTTTATAGTGGGGACTAAGTTTTATCCATGACTACGTGCTATTAGTCTATTCGCTTTCTCTTCAATTTGTACCGCATCTTTCCATTTTTTTGTAATATATGATTCACTTGTAGAATGGTTAAGCTTTAAGGGACTACTTAGATTTATTTTGTTTATACACTTACAAATTAATATTTGAATAACTCTCGATTATTACCGATTAGCTTTTGATTCTCATGAGACTGTTTGGAAGTCCATTTTTGTTTATGGTTTAGAGTTTAGACTTGAGAGATGAATCAATTGTAAATGACAATTCCTAAAATATGTTGGATTCATTCTTACAATTGCTCAAATTTTCCATTGGTGCCTACTCTGTTAACTTTTAGTTTCAATATCATTGTTTCTATGGTAAATGAGAATTGCACAAATAATTGTTTCTATGTATCATTGTTTATGATATAGTTCCTAAATAACTTTGAAACTTAATATCGAAACATACCTGAATGATTGGTCATAGTATAGTTTTTTCTTGATAATCATTGAAGAAGTATTGTGTTATAGTTCCTGAAGAACTAATGATTTGGTAATCTAGTATCCTTGTAGGATTGCATAAAGATTTGTTTCTTTATCATTGTTTATGAAGATTTGTGATAGTTCTTGAAGAACTTAAAGAAAGAATAACTTAATATTAAAGCATCCTCACAGGATTGCCCTAAGCATGATTCTTTTTCACAATGTTTAAAATTTGAGGTATAGTTCTTAAAGAACAATTGATTAGAAAGTATATTTTCCTTTGATCATCAAATATGAAAGATTTGTCATCGAGTTCCTGAAGAACTCGACTTTTACACGATGATTGTTATCTATTAGGTCTATTTGACCTTAGTATGTTTTGAAGAAAAGGAAATCAATAGAATTGACATATAATTTATGTCTCAAATATTCTCATGAATTAGAAAAATGAGAAAATATTTCAGAAAAATATTATGAATCAAGATTGTGTGATATGGTGATTGCAAAGAATACTCACAAACCATTTAATGAATTGAAGTTCATTCCCAGAAGTGAATGACTCACATTATAATTTTGATACAAGAAAAGTTGTGGTGTGATAACCATTGATGTGGTAAATGTTATCATTATCCTATTTAAGTGTCATGCATTGTATCATTTGTGATTGTAACCTTTGTTATCCCTAATAGTGGTGTAGTATCTTTTAGAAAAATGTAATTTTTCTTCTTTCTTTTGCTTGAAATTCTAAATAAAAATGCTGCACGAAAAAAAAAAAGGGAAATGAGAAGAATTGATTGTATGACTAGATCCTGTATAAAGAACTAGACACTTTTAAGTTCAAAAGAATTTATATATTTGCTTAGCAAATATAGTTCTCTACCGAGAGAGAGACTTTATATGTTCTTTATTTTCCTTATTTTGAGTAGCAAATATAGTTTTCAACTGATATTTTTTCTTCGAGAAATTGTATTTTATGTAGCTCCTAAAGTTTGATCTTTGTGGGCGTATATTGTAGAGACTTAATTTTCTCATGCCCATATTTTATCATATTTATTTTATTTTAGGATAGAATGAGTATTTGACACTAGCATCAATAATGGAGAAATGTGTTTCGTTGATAGTGGAACTACCCATATAATTTTAAAGGATAAAAATAAATATTTCTCCTATTTAGTGAAGCGAGAAACCAAAGTTAGTACTATATTTGACTCTTCAAAAATAATTGAAGGCTCCAAAAGAGCTAATGTACTGTTATCCGGGGGGAACAAATTTAGACATTGAGAATAAAAATCATATTGAAACGAGAGGTATTAAATATTTTTATATAACGAGACATACTTTGATAAAAATAAGTGTAGTGGAAAAATTGTATACTTTTTCCTATGATTTGTACTACACTTATATATGTGCAATTGAAGCACATGTTGTTCTAAACTAGAAGTTTACATATCATTATAATTTAGTTGTTGGCAAGATCGGTTGGGCCATCCTGAGTATATTATAATGCGAATAATGGTTAAAATCTCTATGTGAAGTTATATTGAAGAGCCAGAAGTTTCTTCAATCTACTAAATTTTGTGTTCACTAATTCCCAAAGGAAATTGGTAATTTGAGAGAATAAGTCTCTCATAATTCTAGAAATTATAGAAGTTGATATTTGTAAACGAGTACACTAATCACGTGGACCATTTAGATATTTGTGGTCTTAATTGATGCATCAAATATATGGCCACATATATATATCGTCAACTCACAACTGGAAGCTTGTGAGATTGTTTGCTCAACTAATTTGAGTAAGAGGTCATTATGTGAATCACCTTGAAAACATATGATAAGTATTGTATAAGTATTGTATGACTATTAAAATTGATATTGGATATCAAATGTCATATGCTCATTCATAAAATGGTCTTGAAGAACCATTCTTTAGACGTCTAAAGTTAATTACATGACCAATACTTATGAGATAAGAAGTTCTAATTTCTACTTGGGAACATGCAATTTTACATGCTGTAATATTGATTCGCATCAAGCCAACAAGTTATCACAACTCTTCCCCTTTACCTTTGGTTTTTGGTCACAAACTTAATATTTCCCATCTTAAATTTTTTGGATGTGAAATGCACTATGATGGGTTCTAAAAGAATTTTGGAAATATATATTGGTTATAAATCTGCATGTATAATATAGTATATTGAGCTAACAATTGGAGACTTGTTTATAGTCCAGTTTGATGATTATCATTTGAAGAATAAGATTTCCCAACATTAGGGGGAGAGAATACGTAGCTGTAAAAAAAAAATAGATCAGTTGGAATGAATTATCATTATCTCATATTGATCCTCAAACTAAACAAAGTGAACTAGAAGTTCAAAAGATAATCCATTTGCAAAGCTTAGCGAATTATCTACAAAATGCATTCACTGATCCAAAAGGTGTGACCAAATCATATACATCAGCTGCTAATGCTCCAATAGAATGGATGTCCCTGTTGGACAATCTAATATTGCAAATCGCCTCAACCGCTACCAAGCGTGGTAGACCAACCGGTTCCAAAGATAAAAATCCTCAAACAACAAAAGGAGCTAAAAATAAAAAAAAATGGTCCAAGTGAGGATATAGAAACTCTAAAAGAGTATTCAGACATAATTGACATTACAGTTCCAGAAGAACTTATCAGGTACCTGAAAAGTTATGAAATTAATGAGATCTCAATGAATTATGTCAAGAATGAAATACAATGGAACCAAAACGAAGTCAACGCCGACGATGTTTTTACTAAATATAGCGCTAAATGTGATAAATAATAGTGAGGATCATGAACCAAAGTCTACTAAATATTGTAGACAATGTGAATTGGCCAAAATTGAAAGATAAGCAAAATGAGAATGGTGAAATTGTGAGATACAAAGCTCGACATGTTGCTCGAGGAGAGGATGCGAGTACTTTTCAAGACTTAATTAGCCTTGAAGCACATGAATAGCTCAATTTTTACATGTTGAATATTGCTACAACTTATTTGTTGATAGTCACAATTATTTAAATATCCCCAAGGATTTAATATTCCAGTGCACATTTTTTGGATTCTCGAGATGATTACACAAATTGAATCAAGCACCACCATGAGATAATATAATTTGAACACATGTGATATAATTGTCTCAGTTTATATTCTAAACGAGAGATATAAAAATGACACCACTGGTCCATAGAGTTCTATGCAAAGATCAATACATCAATTTGCTATAGTTTGCTATTATTGGAACTCGTAAGAGCTTTCCAAAATTATAGCTTCTTCGAAAGAATGAGTTCTATATGAATGACCTCAAATTATATCTGATGAATTTTGAGGTTGAATCTATAGTTAACCTCTACATGGAAATCCCAGAAGGATTTAAGATATAAAGAAATATATCATCAAATAAAATCTTTTCAAAGACAAAGTCTCGTCTTGATTTGGAGACCGAACAATTAGCTAGTTAAATTAGTTAGCAAGAACTAATTCTTCATTGACTCATTATATATTTTTTATTGAGTACTTGAGTTGTGTGGCAAGCAAATAACAAATATCTTAGTCCTGAAGACTAGAAAAGCATGCATGCATATCACAAACCAAAATGCATCAGAAAAGGGTATGATGGATATTTTTGGCTACTGTAATGAATAAGTCATTTTTATGTATGTTACACAAATTAACCATGCAGATATATAGTATTTTTCTGATCCAGATCAAGTCAGATTACAACTCAGCTATTATTTACATGCGGTGACATTGAAATTTCTTTATGATCTATACAACAATCTATGGTTCTTGCTTTTCATTTCATGCCCAAATGTCAACAATTCAAGGAAGATGTTTTGAAGATAATACTGATAGCAAAGTTCCATTAAAAGAGGATATAATCACAAGTGACAGTGGAGTAGATTGTTCCATATGCACTCAGGGAGAGACTCCAAATGTTGGAATTCATATTCTTAAGTGAAGCTTTAAACAGGGGGAGAAAAACTGCACTCTTTTTTCCTTTACCATGGTTTTGTCCCACCTGGGTTTTTCTGAAAGGTTTTTAACGAGCGAGCTCCCACCGAAAGGATATTGTACTCTTTTTCCTTCACTAGATTTTTATCCCATTGGGTTTTTTCTAGTAAGGTTTTAATGAGACATATCCCTGATGGACATCCAAGGGAGTGTTATGAATAATATAACTAGTGGATGTCCACCCTTAGGCTTCCACATTCCACTAAGTCCCTTTATGTGAGTGGATGGTTAGTGGCTTTTTTACTATTGACTATTCAATTGCCAATTTGTACCCTATAAATAGGACTTAGTTCTTTGTGCAATGTAACACTAGTGTGAAGAGAATAATACAAAGGCTTTCATCTTATCTCATTCTCTCACTCTCTTGTTCTTCCTTTCTCTATTTGGTTTATTTTCATAACAATATCAAATTTATGCACCTTTTGGTGAATAAATTCTTGAGAATCCTGACCAGCAATATTTCTTGACTTAATTAAATCAGTATTGCCTTGAATGTCCAACGGCTTCTCCTTATCAGATTTTCCTTTCACAGTCCCACAATTAATTAAATCAGGAAATAACAAAATATCATCACCTCGAGCTGGTATCATCAGGAAGATTCCGAATGTTCTGGCATAACAAAATATCATCAGGAAGATTCCGAATGTTCTGGTATAAACAGGTTCTTTTAGTTTGTCTTCATTGTTTAAATGATTCAACGAGAGAGGTCATGCCTTCATTAAGATTTAAAACTTGTCGTCTACTTTCAGGAAATCTTGTTTTTTTTTTATAAACCGCCTCTGCGCGCAACTGTAGAGACTAACCTCGAGCTGGGTAGGATCACTATGGGCTGAAAATCTCTCTCTCAAGAGATTTAACACTACTGCATGCCCAAGGCTGGATTCGACCCCAGAACCTTGGTTAAGCTGGAAGAGACCCCTCTCATCTCATCCAATGGAGCAACTATTTATAGAAGATGGTGATACTTTTCCTTCCACGACAGACGTTGAAGGCACTGAGGATTCTTGTGCAAGATAATTGAGAAGTCAGGTGTCTAACCGAGAGAATGTATGTTTTGTTAGCCAGTGTTTCAGACTTCGGAGACTTTTTTTTTTGAAAGGCAAAAGAACTATATATTCAAGAGAGCACAAGGGGTACAACGTCCTGAATACAAGGAGAAGACACTTCACTCTCCAAGGGCCACAAGACAGCCACAGGAAAGGAAGGAACCGAGAAGGGAAGAAAACAAACAAGAAAATACACAAGCTAGGATACACCGATCGATCTACTACATTCGACTAATACACAGAAGACAAAGCCACATGCCACTCATAATACAGACACTGGGATCCATTTGACCTCGCCAAAAACCATTGCCAAGACATTGATTTCACCCGATGAACAACCAAATCACAATCCAGAACCTTACCCTTAAAAATACACCCATTACGCATATCCCAAAGCAACCAAGTGATTGTGTGCCAGATAAGGCTCAACCCCTTTTTCTCTCTACCACCACCACCAAACGCCCGAAACACGGAGAAAAAAGAGGACAAATTCGAGGGGAAAGGCATTTGCCAACCCAACCAACGAATAATGCCAAACCAGACTTTGATTGCGAAGGGGCATCTCAAAAAAAGATGAAGAGAAGTCTCCAAAGGATCCCCACAAATAGAACATAAAGCAAGAGAGAAGGGTCAATAATTACCTTCCTCCAAAGAAGATTATGACGGGTAGGAGAGGCGGTCCAAAAGAAGTCGCCACGAGAAAGCGATAACCTTTGGAGGCGCAAGACTCCTCCAAAGCCGACTCAAAGAAGACACCAGGTCGACATCCAAAGCACCTAAAGACGTCACCCTCTCCGTAAGTGCCATGTAAGCAGATTTAACCGAGAAGACCCCGGGCTGATCACCACGCCAGACCCAAGAATCTTCCTCCAAATCCGGAGAAACAATGCAAGAATCCCTGCAACTCCTCCACTAAGACCTCCTCCCACACAAAAAGCCGACGCCTCCACCGGAAATCCCAGCGCCACCCCCTTCCACCGAAAAGCCAAAGTCAGCGACACACCCATCCTGGGAGGCCGAAACTAGGAAGAGCCTAGGAAATCTCGCCCTCAAAGGTTGAGACTCGAACCAAACATCCTTCCAAAAAGACGTCGATTGGTCGTTCCCGGCCTTCTTTACAAACCGGTCTCCAAACCAATCCCCATTGGAGCTAAGACCCGCCCCGATCAAGCACAAATCCCTCCACCAAATAGAGGCCGACCCTATCGGAAGCTGAAGGGAGAGCGACGGATCCCTCCTAACCGAAGCCCCATACCTAGCCACAAACACATCCGACCAAAGAGCAGAACCATCACCTACTAATCTCCACCGCCACTTACCCAACAAGCTCAAGTTAAAGGCCCTCAGATCCTTAACCCCCAGACCACCAGCAGACTTAGGCCTACATACATCCGCCCAGCTAACCTAGGGAATTTTCCTCCTCTCCAAGCTACCGCCCCAAAGAAAATCCCGCTGTAAACGCACCAATTTCCTCCACACCCCATTAGGTAACTTAAGATAAGATAGAAAGAAGATCGGGATACTATTAAGGACTGAATTAAGAAGGGTAATCCGACCCCCAAAAGAAATAAACCTATTCTTCCAAGATCGAATCCGAGACCTCAACACTGCCACCAACGGATCCCAAGTGGATAACCTCCTTGGGTTAGCCCCCACAGGAAGACCAAGAAGATACCGAAAAGGTAGAGACCCAACCTTACAATGAAGCATACGTTCAGCCAAACCAAGAAAATTTTGCCCCACATTAATTCCCACCACACTGCTCTTAGAGAAATTAACCTTCAACCCCGATGCAAGTTCAAAGCACCTCAAAATAGCCTTCATCGCCCAAAGGTTCTGGATAGACGCATCCCCAATAAGGAGTGTATCATCGGCAAACTGAAGGTGGGTGACAACCAACCTTGGGTTACCCACCATAAAACCACGAAACAACCCCACCTCTGCGGCCTGTCTAATCAATCCACTAAGCCCCTCAGCTACCAGGAGGAACAAGAAAGGAGCCAGAGGATCCCCCTGCTTCAAACCTCTCCTAATCTGAATCTGATCTGTTGGAGACCCATTAACAACCTCTGACAAGCTACCAGTACAAACACAACTCCTCATCCACCTCCTCCACCTAGAGTCAAACCCAAACCTCCGCAACATATAGTCTAGAAACCCCCAACTCACTGAGTCGTATGCCTTCTCAAAGTCAACTTTAAATATCACACATTCTGCCCCCGATCTCTTCGCAAGGTCCACTACCTCATTCACTGTCACCACACTATCCATCAACAATCTCCCTTTGATGAAAGCAGACTGATTACTCGAGACCAAGTAATCCATGACCCCGGCTAGCCTCCCCGCTAAAACTTTAGCCACCATCTTATACAGACAGCCCAAAAGAGAGATCGGCCGATAGTCCCCCAAGGTGAAAGGGCAATCCACCTTTGGGATCAAAGCAAGAAAATAAGAAGAGGAGGCTCTTGGAAGCGTACCGTTGTTAAAGAACTCATGAAAGAGAACCCTCACTTCGTCCTTAATAAGCGGCCAAAAAGCTTTAATGAAAGCAAAGTTGAACCTATTCGGACCCGAGCTCTTATTCCCATCACAACTCAAAACCACCCGCTCTATCTCCTCCAAGGAAAACACACCTGACAAGCCTTCAGCTTGAGCAGGAGAAAAAACCGGAAAATGCACCCCCTCCAAGGTAGGACGCTCCCAACGCTCCTCCGCAAAATGAGAGGAAAAGAACGAAATCACCTCATCTCTGATGGCCCCAACATCCTCCACCCAAGAGTTACCAACCCGAAGCGCCGAGATCCGGTTCCTCGCCCCCTAGACTTCACACAAGAGTGAAAGTACCTAGAGTTCGCATCACCCTCCTTAAGCCACTGAGACCTAGACCTCTGAAACATGAGACTATCCCTACTTCTCAATAAGGACCAGAGAGCTGAAAATTTCTCCTTCCTACCCGCCTCCTCCTCAACTGAAAGACCCACAGCCTCCCCTTTCAAATCAGCCGCCGATATCTCCTCCACGAGAAGCTGAATCTTCACATCCACATCACCAAAAAGCTCCTTTCTCATTAATATTGTTATCTAGATGGCTTTGTTTTATATTTTTTTCTGCTATTTTTGTAGTACTCTGATTTATATGTTGTGTGGCTTTAGCATTACCACGTATTTTTGTAAAATCTCTCAACATTATGTCTTTATATACGTGATGCATGTTCAGTTATATAAGTATTTTAAGTTTTAAATTTATTCATTTTTGAGATTAAGAGATTAAGTGTTAAAGGTTACTATGGTGAAGACGAGGGTCGTCTCATTTATTGGTTAAGTAGAGGTAACCATTTTGGAAAGCATATTATGGGGTGCTAATACATTTTTCACACATAATCGACTCAAAACCCAAAATATGGTATTCAAGACCTATTTTCTTTTATAATGAGATTTTCAATAATTGTCATAATAATTAAATATTGATGCCGACTTCTTTGACCATAAGGAATCTTCCAACTTTTTTGTTTTAACATTATGAGACAAGTGGTTCAATAAAACTTTCAAGTTGGACAAGTGTACAACCAAATTTATTTTTACTTGATGTTTATGTTTGTTTGATAGTTGATCACCATCAAGCTAGTTCAATGGAGTTCTAAACATGTATTCATTGTCTATTTTAAAAATATTTGTTGTATCCAACATGACCAATCTCGTGCACATGCACCAGTATACGATTAGTAGTATCATTATATAAGGTTAACGTAGTTAGAATTTGATTATATACTAGACCATCAAACATTTTCATTAATTTTTTTTATTTGATTGCAAAAGGTGTAAAAAAGGCAAAACGATTATATATATATATATATATATATATAGGAACGATATTATGAGAGAGACTTTTATGATGAGAGGGTGAGAGGAATCCAATCATGCTTGTATGATCAAATCAAGAATGGTTGAGATTAAAACAAAAAGTCAACGTGATAACTACCCACTTTCTAATCACAACCACCCATTTGTGTTATAGAGGTCAGAGATTTACTCATCTCATCTCTCATAATAAACACTCCTCTCACCTTATACATCCCTATATATATATATATATATATATATATATATATATATATATATATATATATATATATATATATATATATATATATATATATATATATATATATATATATATATATATATATATCGTATGGATATAGTATTTTAGTAATCAAAATTATTACACTGTATAGAAGAGATTCGTGTGTCACTTATTACAAGTAGTACATATAAGCTTTCCAACAACTACATAATAAAGATCATACATTAAGAGCTTACAACCTTGTTTTATTTTTCCACTCTACGTAGAATAATATGAGCACCATATTGTGGCTGAAGAGTGATTATCGAGGTTGGAGCATGAGCATATGCTGGAGAAAGTTGAAATGAGAAATTTTGTAAAATCAATGACAAGGCCATCTTTGCCTCCAATATAGAAAAGTTTTGTCCAACGCATATTCTAGGACCCCATCCAAATGGAAAAAATGAAACTCTCTCATTTGTTGCTTTTAGTAGTCCTTCAGAAAATCTCTCTGGATTGAACTCTTTAACATCATCACCCCATAGTTCAGAGTCATGGTGAGTCAAAATAGTTGGCAAGAAAACCTCCACTCCTGCAGGTAATGTTATGTTTCCAATTTTCACATCTTTATGAACAGCTCTGGCAAGCCCAAGTATTGGTGGGTATAACCTAAGAACCTCATACAAAATCATTTTCACCTGTTACAAAAAAAAAAGATACCTGTGGTGAGTATTCATGGTATTTTGTTTTTTGCTAGTAGGGTGAGCAAGCATAGAACTCTGGACTTCACACTATATTAACTTTTAAATGTCTTTTAGCTACACTTGAGCTAGCTAGCTATACTTTTAAATAATAATAATAATAAGGGTGCTTCTAGGGTGAGGGAGCAGATCTAATATCCCTCATCAGTGAATCCTTAAACCGTAGGATCTAGTATAAAAATTCATCAACGGTTGGAATTTAATACTGGTTGATTCAATCTTAACCACTCATAGCATTTAAACAGAAACAAAGATATATAGTACTTACAATCTTAAGATGATTTAGCCCTTCAAAATCAGGTCTTCTGCTGCCAAAGACTTTTAATACCTCATCCCTTGCACGTGCTTGCCAATGAGGGTACCTACATAACAATACCATTGTCCAAACAAGCAAAACCGAAGTGGTCTCTTGCCCTGCAAAGTAGAATAGCTTGCATTCCTCTATTACATCATCAAGACTCATTCCAACTTTCTTATTGTCGCCATGTTCCTTAATTTCCTTGTTATTTGATTCCAGCAGTAAACCTAGTAAGTCATTCTTTGTTGCTTCACCCGCCTTTATTTCTTTCTCCCTCTTGTTAATTATATCCTTAAGTGAAGTTTTAATATCTCTGTCATTTTTTCCCATTCTCTTATGAGTAACAGTAGGAAGAAACCTACAAATAAAGAATGTTAATTAGATGAACTTTGAACTGTCTACACCGCAAAAGACCATTTGGTTAAAGCTTAATTATATATAACAAGCATGATCTTTCTTTAATTAGTTGTCAAGCATTAACTAACTAACTATACGTATTAGTCTTAATTAATTACCTCCAAAAAGGAATGAAAGATTTCATTGCAACTTTCATTATAAGTTCAGTTTGCTCTCTTTGAAGTTCAAATATTCTTCTTCCTTCTTCATAACTGCTTCCAAATGCTGTTCTAGAAATAACATCACTCGCTAAATTTTGAAGAAAAGGCCATATGTCTATTTCACAAGATCCATTTGAAGTCAACATTTCCTCCCATTTGCTAATCAAATCATTGCAACTTTTGAAGAATATTGGTGTCATAATCTGTAGTGTATCACAAGACATGGAATTTCGTATCAAACTGATTAAAACTTTGAGACTACTTTATAAAAGGTTAGTAAAGGGGACAACTAATTACCTTCAATTTTTCTGAATGGAATGCCGGGTTGATTATCTTTCTATGTTTACTCCACTTTTCTCCGTCATAGTTAGCTAGACCACTAGCTAGTAACTTGAAAATAGGATATTTGGTCTTTGGAAAATCAGAGATCTTATTTAACACATCTTTTATTTGCTCAGGTTCTGTGAGTGTCACCCTTGGCTTTGGTCCAAACCATATAAAAGAATTATTGCCTACATACTCCATAAAAAGCTTTTTAATTTTTTTTTGATAAACAAACTATATTGATGATAGAGAGGAAATTAACACAAGAAGTACAAAAATCTCAAAAGATAAACGTATAAAATAAGACGGAAGTAGTAGAAAGATACTATCCAATAATAAACACATACCGTGTTGTATAACACTTTGTTGGACATAGGAAAACACACGTGGCACTATGTTATCGGACAATTCCATGGGTTTTGATTTAGCTTCATCATCAATCTTTCTGTACTCTATCAAATCTCCAATCAAAAGCCTATAAGGATTTCCTTGAAGACCTTGTTCTCTTAATAGCCTCTCTAGCTTCTTTGGCTTCAGCCATACCCAGTTCAGCAACCTCCATCCCCATATCAAACCAAGTGTAGTCACCAATATGATGGCTGTAGTTGTGGCCCATGCTGTTTCCATTTCTCTGCGGTGCCTGCACATATGAAATTATAAGCCATTCTCTATGTTATCCATTTGTCCTTTATCTTTTGTTATTGCCCCCACCCACCTCGTATTTGTTTGTATCTTAGCTATCAACACGTAGTAATATCAACAACCACATAATCCTTTTTGGTTTTTTTAGCATTGTCATCATTTTTCTAAAAAACTATAGTTATTTTTTTATTGCTTTTTTTTTTACAACATTATTTTGAATTACTTAAATAATACTCCCTCCGGATCCTATTATTATAAGAAAATACAAAAATCACTACTATTAATGAGTTCATTTAATTCTTGTCTTTCTTAAGTTAAATCTCCAAAATACTCTCCACTCAACACAACAGATTTATGTACATTACTTCCACTCACCTTGAAAAATGAAAAGAAAAAACTAGCTTGGATTTCCCCAAGTATGGGTAAATGTGTCTAATGTCATGTGTTGCGTTAAAAACACACTTAGAGCAAGTGTACTCTTTCACGGAAGTAGTATAAAAGATTATCGTCTCCAGAGAGATTAATTAGTAAGTATCAAACTAGTCGAGATTATATATTGTTTAGACGAACAAATAAATTGATGTTTATAGAAACTACAATAAAATAAATAATTAACAAGAATTAAAATGCAATATTAAATTAAAGAACAAAAAGGTTAAATGATTGGAAAACTAATATAAAGTTTGCTCATGCATTAATTATAGCCCAAATTATCCAATAGGTGCACCAACTAATTGATTTGATTATGAACATGCAAAGGGTATATAATCCTAATTATGTGATAAAAACAATAGGACAATATTAATTGAAATAAATACAATAATTCAAAACAGGAATTACAACATAAAAAGGCCTCTAAGCAAGCAAGATTTACCCAAGATCCTAGAAGAAGACTTAGCTATCCATAATAATCAAGAACAATAAAATAGAAATAAGAGTCATAAATTACATAGATAAAAATAACTCAAAAAATAGAGAAATTTCTGATCTTAGTATTTAGTCTCATTTTTCTACTTCAGAGCTCTCTCACGATGTCAAGACGTACTCCAAAACTTCAATCTCTACAATCTCTCTTTGCGTACCGTTTCGGTCACCAATGTGCAATGTCGTTTTCTTTGCAATTCACGTGTGCGGCTTCTCCCCCCATTCACCTTGCATTCCTTCCTATTTATATTTGGGCGTTTGCTTTTCCCACACCCCCTCCTACTCAAAACACACCCCATAAGGGTGTGAAAAGACCAAAATGTCAGCCAAAACCTCTTTTTTTTTCACGAAATTTCACCTGTTCGAACACGGGCCTTCGAACAGGTTCGAATGACATCGTTCGTGTGTGTTAAATCTTGACTTCACACCTCTCGTGTGCGTAATTTCACCGTTCGCATGGGAATTCACGCGAATAGGTTCGCATGAGGGTGTTCGAACACCCTATTTTATTATAAAAAATGGACTCTCACACCACATTCACCTTTTTATTGCGTTCGCATGATGTTGTTCGAACGTGTTCGAACAATGTCGTTTGAACAGTCATAAAACACGTCCTCACAGCGATTTCACGCGAGGTTATTTTTGGAATAAAATTTGTTAAGGGGTGTGAAAGAGTAGGAGGGAGTGTGGGAAAAGCAAACGCCTTATATTTGCTGTCCTAGGGTAACGTGTTTCCAATTTCCATCATGCGCTGGATTCCTCTTGCAAATCTGTTGGGCTTTAGATTTTGGATATTGATTTTCCCACTCCCCCTCCTACTCACCGCACACCACTAAACAATTTTTTTTCTAAAAAAAACCTCGCGTGATGGTTCGAACGACGTTGTGTGAACGATGAATGAGACGCCGTGCAAAACACGGTTTAAGTGATTTGTTGAACGACGTTGTCGCGAACGCGTTCAACAACGTTATCCATATTAAGGAATTTTTGTTGTTCACATAAGCTCGTTCGAACAAGTTCGAATACATTCATGCGTGTTAAGAAAAGTTGGTAACTGATGGTGTGAGGGTGCATTATTATTGACTCAAATGATGTTATTCGAACGGGTTCGCATAGTGTCGTTCGAACAAGCGTTCAAATGGTTGTGTTCGAACCAGTGTTATGCAAAACAGATGCTAATAAACCAGAAAACATGGTTTTTTTGGATGATTTCAAAATAAGTCAGTCAAGAGTTATAAAATATTGTGTACCAAAATTATAAACCTAACTTAACATTGACTACCATCACTATTTTTACTTAAATCTACACAAGGAGTGGGATGGGGTTGTGGATCAGATGATAAAATTCTTCCACTTTTGCATGCGGCCAATAAAAAGGGAGTCCCAACTCTTTGCTATGGGTGCCATATTAGTATTCCATATCAAATCCGGTAGGGGCATTGGACTTCCCGGCTTCATAAAGACCTTCAAAAAGACAACAAAAAAAAGAATGTTATGTAATGTTTCCGAATAACTAAATTGAATCTAAATAGAAGACACTTTACCTGTACAAAGTGTTTGTATTTTGGTATGAAAATGATGTTGCACTGTCGGACACTTCTGAATGGTGCAACATTGAAAGGAAAAATTGTGTAACAACAATTAGGTGACCAACAAGTCGGGACGACTTTGTACTTGTTACTGATTAGATACCCCATTTTCGTTGTAGTCATCCAATTATCTTCAACATTATCCCCATGATGTGCCCTGAATAACGCCTTCATAACAAATGTGACATTTCCAATACCACCATACAGCCGAGTGTAGAATTCATTGTATTGGTTAAGCTCCTCCATCAGCTCAGTTCTCACGGACTATCAAGCCTCCTCACCCCTTCCAAGAAATGCAGCAATACACCGGAATCCACAGTTTCCATCACCAACCACATTAACAATTTTTTCAACATAGGGATGCATGTACTCTGGCATCCCTATTATGTATGTATTAAAAACATCCATAATCGCAAAGATCCATATCTGTAAATAATAGGATTCGCGTAATAGCAGGCCAGTGTCAAAGTAAGAGTCGTTGAAATTGCAGTAGTAGTAACAACTTCATTACAATTGGTGTGGGTGTTGGTTTCTTAGGTAGTGGAGGAGTATGGATTGTAGTAGTACCGCACGACTTGAGTTCGCTTTTTGCTTTGTGATTGTAGCGACCAAAAAATCCGAGAAAGGATTCTTCAAGTTCGAATTGAAGCCGCCACCAAATTCTAGTTTAAGGGCAAATTCGGAAAATCCCTTTAAGTTTTAGGACGAGGCAGTGTTAGGGTTCGGAAGTCGTTATGTGTGGGGAAGATATTAGCACCCCACGACATCCTATTGTCTAATTAATTTAAGATTTATTTAATAATTACCCTTTTATTTGTAGAAAAAGACTTATTTAGGTTTTTGGTTTTAGTGCTTGACAAGAGTTGAGTCTTGCTCCTACGCACCTCGGATGCAATGGAGGAATCAAAGCTACGTAGTTCTTCCTGAAAAAGGTTTATGGGTTGGTGTTTTTTAGTGTAGGGGTCCTAGGATTCCTTGAACTGTACAGCTCACTGATTCCTAGGACGCTGACTAACCCGATTGTACAACCAACTTAATTAGTCCCCTACTTTTTGAAAATGATTTTTGAATTTTTGAAAAGAGTTGTGAGATGGGTTGATTTTAGAATAGGTATCCTAGAACTCCTGAACTGTACAGCTCATCAGTTCTAGAACGGTGACTAACCCGGTTGTACAACCGACTTAATCCCCTATTTTTTAGGAAAAATGGTTTGTTCATATTTATTAAGTTTTCGTGGTTCTTGAATCATGCATGTACTCATTGGCCTTAAAATGATGACTAACTAACCTTGTACAACCGACTTAGCCGCTTATTTTAGAAAAGTAATTTATTCGTATTTGTTAAGTTTTCGTGGTTACCGAATCGCATACCATTGGTCCTAAAATGATGACTAATCCGGTTGTACAACCGACTTAGCCGTTTATTTAATTTCGAGGGAAAAAGTATTTATATTTGAATTGGAAAAGAATTAAAATGGAAACAGGGGGTGAAAATGGTAAATTAGGGTTTTATTAGTCGTAGAGGGCTGTATAATCAATAGGAGGTGCAAAGAGGAAAGCCTGGTTCGCATAGGAGAGCCCAGTATGCAAAACTGGGCTTAAGTGGGGGAAGGTGTGCGCGTGAATTGGAGGGTGCAAATAACATTCTGATAATTAAAAATAAAAAATAAAAAAACACTATAAACGGCCCAAACCTAAAACCTTGGCCGAAATTCCATCAAAACTAAAACCTTGGCCGAAATTCCACCATTGAGAAGTGGGAAAAGCAAAGGATGTTGAAGACCAAGTACAAAGTGATCGTAAATGAGGGTTCTATTAACACCCACAAACCATCCCTAAATGACAACATAACAATCACCCGTAATGGACATGAAAATGTTACTTGTAACAAAAGGATGTTCTATGAAGCAAAAGTTTAGATTAATATCAGGAATGCGTGGATAACATACTGATACTAAAAGCATGACTGTGAACCGACACTTATGGCCTGTAGTTTGGGTGCGTAAGCGTAAGAACTAATATCTTAGAAAAGAAAAAACATAATAATAAAACAATTCTCAATGAAAAACATTAAAATTACCTTGACCAAAAGAGTAGTGAAAAGCATAGCCGGTGACTCTTTGTTCTGTTTTCCATAGTTAATATAAGTTTTAACAATCTACGCCATTGACTTCGGATCAGCTCATCGCTGATCTTAAAGCTTCACTTATTCACATTAATGGGACACCGATGAATCATGAGTATCGCTACAAAATGCGATATCAATGAACGCACTAAAACTTGAGTCGCATAAACCGTCGTCGTCAAGTCACAAGCATACGTGGTAGATTGAGAAAATACCAAACAAATGTGTCAAGAATAGAGGATTTAGAGAAATAAGCAGCTCGCTGTCGGTATGGTAGAGTAGTGGCGGTGACTAGTTGAGAAGGATTAATGTCGATCGGTTATGAATTCCATTGCCAATAGGAGTTATGATAGAAACAATAGTCATCCATAGATATTGGCCAAACCATGAAATACGTGGCTGAGAATTATTTATGAACTAATCAATAAAAGAATTACTGATGTATCAAAAGGCTTGTGTCCTAGACTTTTGCATTGACGTCAAATCATGATTGATTTCATATGGCCTCAACAAGATGTGGCGTGAACTCACTCACTAAGGAATAAAGATGTTGGCTTTGGACTAAATACACATACAAGAGGAGGTAATAAGTTTGCAGGAAAGAACTGTATGTTTTGTGATACGCAAATGCAAAGGGATGCCGAGAGAGAGAGAGTGAAAGGGAAGGGCGGCTGTGTTTTTATAGGTAAAAATTAGGTCATTAGCATTAATGTGTTTTGACTGGTTTGACTGGGCTTTTGCAGATCTGGTATGTGGGCTTGCTGAGTAGTCTTGGAGAGCAAGAACAGACCCCAGAGATTACTGATGCTGCTCCTTTATTTAATTTTCGTTTTTTATATTTTTTGTACTTTTATTATTGTTTTTTTTTTTGTATTTTAGAGATTGGGACCTTTTGCATACTCCTAAATTGTAATAAAAATTAAATTAGCTTTTTTTTTGACGCTTTTACTCAAAATAAATTAAACGACTAAAACAAAAAAAGAGGACGGACAAAATTGGGGTATAACAGTGATGGATTAGGTGTTGGACACGTTGACAAAGTAGGAGTAGAACCCGAACTGTGTGGGTTTGTAGGCGTTCCACTCCTACTTGGGGAGGAGAGAGTAGGCGTTTTGACCGAGCAAAACATCCACTATCTTAACCCTGTGGAGAGTCAAATTTGTCATCTACATGCTCCCAAAAGCACTTGTCTTGCTTTGTTGAGTAATCAACTTTCCCTTTCTTATCTTTTTTTGGTGCTCCCTTTGTAATGATCGTATCCGGAGGTGGACACATGGAAGTCGTGTCTAGGAATGCCAATTCACGTGCTTTTGCCTTCATCATAACTCTACCGGCGTGATCAGAGGCCTCAAACCTTCTTTTGAGAGCTTCAAGTTCAATGTCGAGACTCAACTCATCATCCACTATCTCTCACTCGTATTTTGAAAATCAATCTCGCCAATGTTGGTGAATCAAGCTCAACGGAATTGGAGTGCACTCCATCATAACCCTACAAAATAAGCGACGTTGATATAGTAACAATGACATTAAGAAGTTTAAATTAGTAGACATAATAACAACATAAGTGTGCATCATACCTAGAAAGCTCACATGCACATGGTAGTCCGTGTGTGGTCCTAAGCATGCCTCGACATAAAGATGAGCTAAGTGACACGGATCCAGTCTACATAGCATTCGATGAAACTAAACCCTTAATTTCATCAAAAATCTTCTTCAAGTGTGGAACTTTCACTCTACTCAGACTATGCTCGAAGTGCATTTTAAGTTCAGAATGTTGTATCCTAAGCATGGTCTGCATTCCATCCCAACACTTACACAAATCTCCCCTACTGTCTCGTAATATTTGCTTCAAGTGAGAGTGTCCAGACTCAACTCTGTTGGTGGTAGTGTTGCCAAGGTGCATATGCTTATTTATCCATGCATCAATAAATTTATCCTTGAAGGGGTCTAGCAAGGTGGTTTTGACATACTGTATGAAATTGGGATAATTAAGGTCCTGCCAAGTCGTTAAACAGACCCAACTCATAATCATATTCTTCCTTAGTCTTCGCATGGACAATAGATTGAAATGCACCCATAATGTCATTAACAATAGCTGTGTCTTTCACAATGAGCCTAGATTTGACCCTCACATTTTTCTTAATGTGAAATTGGCACAACAAGTTTGCAGATGTTGGAAATATTGCTGCCAGAGCTTTCATCATACCAGTGTCTCTGTCAGTAAGTATGACTTGTGGTAATTCATCCTGTCTCCTAAATAAACCCCTCAATTTTTCAAGAACCCATGCAAAGTTATCCAACCTCTCCCAATTGACATAAGCAAATGCAGCAGAGTAAGTCTTCTCTGTTGAGGTTACACCAAACGATCTCAACCAACGGATACCTATACCGGTTGGTCTTATATGTGGAATCAATCAACAAAACAATCGGGAAGGTGTTTAGAAGCTCAATGGAATCTGGATGTGCCCAAAAGATGTCTTTCACAACAGTAGTTCCCTCTGCAAGTCGAGTCTAGTAAACATAAGTATCACGTTGCAAATAAAACATCAGTTGTTGGAGCTCAGTCCTACCCTCACGCATAGCCGACCGTTGCCTTTGACGACAATTGTATATTTGTTTCACAATCGTATTGTTATCATCAAGCTTCATCAATTTAAGTTCATTAAGGATCAATTTAGGCCGAATGATTCCTAGTCATTCTAGCAACTACTTCCTTCTCTTCTGAAGTTAACCTACCAGTGTACGGATGTCGTTCATGATAAGTAACCAATCCATGGTTATGAGTTCCACACAGAACCCTCAAAATCCATCCTCCAAACTTCTTAATAAATTTCCCTTTCTGTCTAAACTTACAACAACATTTTCAAGTGTTTGTGCCATGCTCAACATTTGTCTTGTAAGATTCAGCTTTATCACCAATCAAGATGCAATATTCTTTACCTGATTGTCGTTCGGTGTCAGATCTTCCTATAACAATCACCATCCCAAGAGATTTGCCAACCACACACACCCACGTCAACAGCTCCTCACGATTAGGAAATGTTTCGGAGTGGACTAGCAAGCCCAATAGAGCAACCCAACACAAAATGGACCATCACCCCAATCTGTCGGGGCCGCCCAATATGGCCCTAGCGCTAAAACGTGGGCGTAAACTTCGCGCCGGCGCAGAACACGCAAACGACTGGGGCACCTCACTCACGCAGAGCATAAATAGCCCATTCCTCGAGGGTATCAGGTACGTTATCTACCCTTGTGATCCTGCCCGATAGCACACCATTGACTTGAGCATCGGAGTGTCCTTGCAGGTACCACCTGCGTGCGGCCAAGACCCCCTGGTCCAGCCAGCTCCTCAGCGGCCGGGCTACCAGGAACAACAACAATTTCACTTATATTGGTCAAGGCACGATCAATTGGCGACCACAGTGGGAGGCCTGAGCGCTATCCTACTCTCATCATGGCTACACGCGAGAGACACACTTCGTCTAGACTTAACCCCTCGGGGAAAAATGCCCATCCTCAACACACCCCGGAGGGCGAGCCTAGGACCGTTCACGAGTCACAAGGCGATTCTCGCCAGTCCCCCTCGGTGCAGGGCGGCCAAGGACCGGTGATCGAACCTGTCCAACAGCCTGTCTAGTACCCACAGATTCCGGCCGAGCTAGCCGAGGCAAGAATTGCAGAACCCCTACCAGAACACGTGACTCAGGCAGTCATCCAGATATGCAGAACAAGAATAAACTCATTGCTGATCGGGATGAGTTAATCTCCCGCCACGAGAGAGGGTCGATCTCAGTCCGCCCGCGAGCGGCCAACGGAGACCCCCAAGTTCAAGGCCGACCATCTCGTAGATATAGAACGCCCCCTCGAAGGGACGTTCCTCACCACAGAAGCGTTTCCCGTCGATCGCCTCCGCACAGAAATAGGGCGCATAGGTCGCCCTCCACAGGAATGCGCGCACTCGTCGTTCCCCTTCTTATGACTATGACTACACGGACTCCAGTTACCATCCAGAGTCGGGTCGATCGCCTACCAGGTATTCTTCCTATGAGTCCTCTAGTTCTCGAAGATCAAGAAGCCGGTCCTGGGATTTGTATGACGAATTTGACGACTACGACCGAAACAGAGGGATCCGTGATGTATCTTGTAACACCCCTTTCTAATTATACTACTAATTAATTGATAAATCAGAGTTTTCAAAAACTTTTTCAGTGCGACCACAAGAGGATGTTACATTTTCATCAACAACATAAGACAACACTTGAAAGCTCATAAAACAAACTAGTGTGTGATACATAGCACATCAAAACGGGGCGAACCCTCAAAACACCTGTTTAATTTTACAACAACCAGAATATAATTCACCAGCACAGCGGAATGACAACAAGTCTAGAACGTATTCAATACATCACCAAACATCAGTCTAATAACATCAAAACAAAATAATAAGTAACGAAGACGCCCCTCCCCCCGGTGCTACATATCAGAGCATGACTCAACGGACCCACTAGAAAGTAGAAGAACCTTCACTCGCTATCACCTGCACGTTGCCGACATGAGAAGCAACATAAAAACAGTAGGGTGAATCTCTTTACATAAATAATAGCAAATAGGATAAGCATTATATTAGGGAAGGTAAACTAGAAGCACCAAATCACGACAATATCAATATACATCATCAAATTCACAATCGCCAAGAAACACCATTGAATGCATGATTAATGCATGAAATGCAACCCAAACACCACGGGCCATGCATGTGGATCCATCACCCAAAATAAGCCTTGAGGGGTCTCCCAATCACGGCCGAAGCCTCATCACCCAAATAAATGCACATGGTTTATGAGACGCCATGAACAATGCACCAATCACAACCAAATCACACCATATTCACCACAACATGCATGAAGCATAATCACCCATATTTAATAGACTCCCATTGCCATTAATTAATTCACCATCACCCAAATAGAGGTCAAAGACCCATCACCAAAATAAGCCTTGCAGGCACTCACCGAATAGGCCGAAGCCTCTGCACACCAAATAGGCCGAAGCCTCTGCTCACCAAATAATTAATTTCACCAATTAGCACGTCACCAATTCACACACCTCAAATTATAGCTCTAAGGCTAGCAATTAATTCACCAGTTACACCGACACCAATTAAATAGACTATTCAAGTCACCGACACGGAACAGTCAAAAATAAGCAAAACTGCACTTAGACACTTGGGCAACACCCGCACAAATGCTGGATTCCTACAGAAGTACACCTACTTCGGCGGATTATTTAAAATAGCAAACGACATCGAAAAATTACAAAAGACCACTCGTCGGAAAGCCACGGATGTGTAGTTTCTGAACATATCTTTAAAGTTTCAAAACAATTAGCCAATTAGTACAGTTTTTAGAAACAACCCGAACAGTTCCCAGACTGGACAGATTCTGTCCTCCCACTTCATTTCACTCTAAACTGACTTAAACTTGACCAAATGGGACAAAACCTTAGCCCGAACAAAAGCAATTTGAGTATAGTTTATAATGGAAAAAGAATCGTTCAAAACGGAGTTCATTTGAAGACATAAAACCTGCAAAAACCGAACCTACCCACAGTTTGATTCTAGAAATTTAACCCGACTTTGGAGACTCATAACTGGAGTTACACAACTCCAAATTGAACGAAACCAGTGCCAAAACGACCGGCTTTAAGTCTATTTTCGAAAACACTCAGCCACATAATTTTTGAATCAACCAAACAGTACCAGTTTCAAAAAGACCGAAACAATGTCCAGAAAAAGCCCAAAACCATAAGCAAGTAAAACTCATCATGATCAATCACCCAAACCAATTATAATCACGGCGCAATGCCTCACACTCCAATTTCAACACCAATTCATTTAGTCAAGTTATCAAACACCTTGCAATCATCATATTTTCATACTCAATTTCATTGAGACAATACATCAAACACCTTGCATACATAGGTCATATCATGTTCATCTTAACAACAATTAACATGGGTTCATCAAATTGAGTTCAACACAACACCAACCAAAACAAATAACACATAAATCAATCAAATAACTATCCTAAAACCTAACCCACATAGAACACTCATCATATAACCTATTATGAATGAAAAGAGAGCCCCCTAACCTTAGGAATTGAAGAAACACAAGCACATTCCTTCCACAACTCCAAAAACCACCAAATGCCCACTCAAACAAACTTTGAGCTTCAAACTCCTTCAATGGTAAAATGAGATTGAGAAGGAATGAGGAAATGAAATTTATATCAATAGAAAGAGATGGAAAAATGGAAGAGAATGGTACCAAAATCCCTCACCTAGAGCCAAAATGGAGAAGACTTCCTCTCTTCTCCTCCCTTCTTTCTTTCCCTCTCAACTCACGGTTTCTATTCCTTTCTCCCTCTCTCTTTTTTTTTTTTTTCTTTCCTTCAAATGGAGAAAACCCTACACCTTAAGCTTATTTCATTGGATATGGGTCTACTAATGGGTCATGGGCCATTTATTTGCACCACCTCACATACTTAAACACCTCCTGAATAATATAAAACTCTAAATTAATTACTTGACTTAATAAAATGTTGTAACCCTTAAATAACTTAATTAAATAAATAACTAAATAATTTTGGGGCGTTACATATCTCAGATCGCCTACCGACCTAGTAGATAATAGGTCGAACATTTCAGAGGGCCATCCTCTTCACGACCCCCACCACGACATTACGACCAACCACCGGCCAACGAAGTATTCTTAGGCAAACCGATTAATGGATTCTTTGGAATGCCAACCAACGAAGCCTACCTCGCTATGCAACCGTTCGCACCCAGCTATGTGTCGAGCGGCCAAGGTCCATTTACTAGGGAGATACGTCGTTATCGTATTCCCAGAGACTTGAGGAAGCCTCCCAATCTGAATAAGTTCAACGATCGGGGGATCCAGACAAGCACTTAAGGTACTTCAACAATTATTGCAGCTACAGGGAGCTAGGCCCAACCATGAAATGCAGACTCTTTCTGCTGTCGCTCGAGGAGTGAGCATTGGAATGGTTGGAAAGCCTGCGCCCTAACACTATCTCTTCTTGGGACGGCCTAGTCAGGACGTTTTTGGCCAACTATACGGCCAACAGGTGCCAAGATCGATAAGAAGAACATCTGGATACCATTGTCCAAGGTGAAAATGAATCGTTGAGACAATACATAGAAAGGTTCAACGCAGAGACCGACACTGTCCGCGATCTATCGGATAGAGATAACTGAAGTACCTGAAGCGTGGCATTAAACCAGACCACATCTTTGCGCAAGAGTTTGTTCTAGAAGAACATAGACCTGACCATGTTCCTTCGAAGAGCCAACGACCATATGGCCTACGAACACTAGTGGAAAATATGGATTTTACATCAGCAATTAATAACGGTTCACACTATAACCGATATGAAAAAAGAGGCGGTGGCATTTTTGAAATTATGAGCAAATTATCTATATCGGTTCCTGTTCGAACCGATATGGAAACTCTATTTTACTCTAATCCATATCGGCTCCTATTCAAACCGATATGGAAACTCTTTTACCCTTAAAATTTTATTCACCCACACGAGAACTGGAACCAATTTAATACGCTTCATCTTCCTTCGCTCTCTCTCACTGAAAACCCTAGCCTGAAATCCACCGAAAACCCACCGAAAACGAAGGAGAAAACGACGGCAAAGAGGAAGAAGAAGAGGAACGACGGTGAAGAGGAAGAAGAAGAGGAACGACGGCGAAGAGGAAGAAGAAGAGGAACGACGGCGAAGAGGAAGAAGAAGAACGAGAACAAGATCTGGTTAAACTATATAGAAAGAGAAAGAAAGAGTATTATCGATTGGGAACATTTCATGGGAAGCCTTCAGGGTGTTTGATGTATGAACTTGCTCATTTTCTACAAAAGAACACGAATGAATTGCTATGGCTATCTTGTGTCGCGTTAACGGATCAATTCGTGCACGAGAGACTCTATGATGAGAGGTATCGTGACGGCGTTATGGAGCTAGAGCAATATATCAACAGTTCAGGTAATTTAGATGCCTCCATTCTATTTTGTTCTTCTCTAATTCTATTTGGGTGTTTTGTTCTTCTCTAATTCTATTTTACAGAAATTCCTCCATTCTTGCTTAAATGGAAACCCTAACCCCAATTTTGCTGCATTCAACCATAACCCTCCATTTTTGCAGAGTGGTTTCTGCTTCCTGAACCCATTTCTTCTATTCACGAGCACCACTGTGTGGTGTTGTGTTGAGTAGCCTGTTGTTACATTTTGATTCACGAAAAACCAATAGAGTTGCTTCTTACATTTCGATTTGTGGTGTGTGTTTGATTTACATTGCAAGGTTCTAGTATTTAATTTAGTTTGACATTTTGAGTTATGAGTTATGTGGGTTTGGTCACTTACAAGCAAGCTAAGTTGATTTATGAGTTATGATGATTTATTGTATATCTTAACACTAAGGTTGTTGATATTTTGCAGGGTGGGGAAGACATCTTTGATGAACCAGTATCCTCTGATTCTTCATGGAAAATTGTCCGAATAGCACAAATATTTATGTTTCGATTATATGTAGACTTTGTATTTCTCCCTTCTTGTTAACAGGTTTGCCTATCTGGGTCTTCAAGATTTTCCCCTCTTGTTTGATGACTGATTGTTTCTCCCTGCTCTCTATCTTGCATAATAAAATTTGATGCTATTGTTGTTATAATCAATATGGTATATTAAATTAACACTTTGTTGATTAGTTGTGTAATATTGAAAATTCACACAAAGTAGGAGATTTAGTGATAGTATCTATCTGTTGCTCATTACATGCTTGGTGATTAAGTTATTCACTTGTGATTGGGGAATTAATTACATTCTCTCGCCTTTAAGATAGAATTTGAGTTATACTAAGATTACTTGTTACGATCCGTAAGATTTTGATATTGGCATTTAGGTTTAAGCTATGCTATATAAACCCATGATTTTCTCAACAAGTGAAATGTTTGTAATTGTTATTGGACTATTGATTCAACTATAAAAATGTGTCATTTACTATAGCCTAGTCTTAATCGCATAGATGTCGAACCATTAAGTTGAATAGAGTCTTCTAGTCGTCTTTGTGTTGAACACTATCCTCTCTTGGACTCTTTGAATACTTATACTTCCGAACTCAACACTAATTTATTGTGTACAAGTTCTATCTTTATGAACTCAACACTAATTTATTATGTTTGTTTACCTTCACATGATACATGTATTCATTCTTTTGAAATTTTTAGGATCAAATCGAGTTGATTGAAGACATCAACAAAACAGCAGTTTTAGAAAAACTAAATCACAAGTACACAAAGAGGGCCACATCGCATGCTTGGCAATAACAATCTCGAGATCTGAATTTTGGATTAAAACCTTAAAATGCAATCATGATTTGTTTCCTCATTCAATGCTTCTACGGCTTCATGTGTATCGACCCTCACTTATATTCAGTGTTGTATTCCTTTGTTCTTGACAGGAAAATAATTTCCTAGTTTGGGTGATGTACTTACGTGAGGATAATTTCCTAATTTCCTAGTTTGGTGATGTACTTACGTGAGGGATATTGACAGGGGAAAATAATTTCCTAATTTTAGGCAACGAAGATGATGTGTACTTCTCCAAGGATCGTCGATAGGATTTTGGCAAGGCGTAAGACTCCGATATGCTTCGTGGAATCAGCTTGATTCATTATTGTTTTAGCTTTTAACCCTCTAATAAAATGTTCTCTTTAATTCTTGCAGGATGTCGGGTTCTTAATGGAAGATATTCGAGCACTTTGAAACCAACTATATTCTGTGGTGTTCCTAGAGTTTTTACCGTCTTTGTCTTTGGTAAGAGTAAGACAATAATATGTGCTTCTTATGTTTCTCTCTTGTTTTAGGACTAAATACCATATATAATTATAAATAATGATCTAAACGTTTCTCTTTGAGATCCTTATACTTGTGCAACATTATTGTCCAATAAGCATTAACTATAAGCTTTGCACTTAAAGGTATCAAAAGCAAAGTTTCATCTGGAGGAGCAATGAAAAGTGCATTATTTCAAAGATGCATACAACTAGTATGTTTACAACTAAACTAAACTAAACTCTTGAGTGTTTTAGTTATATATCCGTGTATATAAATAAACTAATTGGAAGTCCAATGACAAAGAAACTAGGATATCTGGAGAAGGGTCTTCAACAACACAAAGCAAAGACACCTCTGTTTGATAGGCTTGTATTTGATAAGGTCGTATATGTGCATTTTAACTCAAATCCTCTCTCACTTATCTTTTTCAATTTGATTTTATGGTGATATTTGTAAATTAATATAGGATCTGAAATTTTGGAGCTAGAATAAATTCTAGTTTATTGGGATTACTGTTGTTTGTGTTAGATTGAAATGATGAAATGAACTATTATTGTATTTATATAGGCACTGCATGTTTAAAGTTCAAGTACTTTTGTTGATCGAGGATATCCTTGTTCTTCTTTGGAAATTGTATCAGGTTTGAAGCTTGATTCATGGTTTTTTTTATTTTGATCTTGCATATGTTATGTGACAGAGATGGTGGATTCAATGAAGAAGGTTGCAAATCTAGATGTTGAACTGGGGACAATTTTGGTTTTTAGTAATATCTACACTTCTACTAATTGGAGATCCAACCGAGAGGGTTTTTTATATTACTATGTAAATTACTGTTGGTATTTGGACTTGTATTTGGTGTCTTCTATTGATTTACTGGGGACAATTTTGCTTTTTAGTGGTTAGTAAAATATAGATAGTGTGTGTATTAGATTAGTTTTTTGTATTTGGATATGGATATTGAGTATAATTTGAGATCTTTGTATTTTTATATAAATATTGTAATTGTTGTGATTTTGTTGTTTGCTGTATATCTAATTGAGGAATTTTTATTTTTATTTTTTTAAAAAAAGACTTTTCATATCGGTTCCTTTAAATAACCGATATAAAAAGTGATTTTCAATATCGGTTCAACTAAGAAACCGATATAAAAAAAGCGCTTTATAGGTTTAAAAACGACTTTCCATAACGGTTCTCTACATCGGGAACCGATATAAAAAACATTTTCCATATCGGTTCTTTAACCGATATAGAAAGCGCCTATTTTTAATATCCCCTTTATCTATATCGGTTACGGAACCGATATGAAAAGCCTTTTTTAACCGATATAAAAAGCCTTTTTTCTAGTAGTGGAAGAAGCACGACAAGCTAGGATTGGCGCCCACACACGGCCCAGAGATGAGTAAAGCAGGTCGGCCAAAGGACAAGACAACCATCGTGATAGCAGAACGAAGTATCAACCTAAAAAATACGAGCAGCGTACAAGGTTGAACACGCCCATAGCACAGATCTACACAGAGTGCCAAAACAATGAGTTTGTTGGTGTGAAGCGGCCCGACCCTCTCATTTTCAAAAAGGGGGCTCGGCCGACCAAAAAGTACTGTAGATATCACAAGAGTAAGGGACATGACACCAATGACTGTATGGCCCTAAAGGATGATATTGGAGATCTTATCCAGAAAGGTAAGTTGAGACAGTATGTTAGGACCGAAGGAGGCGACCGGCAAGAAGAAAGAACCGGGGGCCAGCCCGCCCAAAATAAAGGAAACGTTGTCGTCACGGAGATGGTCGGGCGACTAGAGATAAGGACACATCCGAAGAAGACACACGACAATCCAAAGGCCGAAATGTCGCCATGGTCATCCATGGTGGCAATCCATTTGACCCCAAAGAATCCAACAAGGCCATGAAGAGGAAATGGAACGAAATACTCATGGTCCAGCATTTACCTCGGCTCCAAGATCGGCCTCGAATAGGCCACCCATCTCCTTCGGGGATGAAGACACCTTGACGGAGAACCAACGGTATGTTCCTTTGGTGGTCTCACGCGGTGATGGCTAACACCGGTTAGAAGAATATGGGTCGACCAAGGAAGCTCGGCCGATATAATGTTTGAAGACACAGTCGACAAAAGCGAATGTAGATAGGAGCGAAATCATCCTCAGCCGATCCAACTCCTTTGACGGGGGTTCAATGGGTCGACAACCTATCCCTTGGGAACACCGGAACTCCCGGTCACATTTGGGGATGACACAAATGGCGATTGCCCTCTATAGGACTATCGAACGACCTTTCTAGTCCTACCAATCAAGTCGTGTTACTGGTGCATTATAGGTCACCCCACGCTTGGGAAGTTGGAGGCGAAGGGGCTTCCACGGTCCATTTAAAAATGAAATTCTATAGCAAGAACGACGGATAGTGACCTTGTTGGTCGATATGGAGGCGCTAAACTGGCATTACTTGTATCGAAAAATGTGCGAAGAAATGACCCCCAATAGTGACTCTCAAGACACCTGGTGAGGCCATCGTGTCAATGTAGCCGACCTAGATGTCCGCTATGATCTAGATAGCGATCCCGAGGAAAATGATGATGACTTAGCCCATGAGTGAAGAACAGAGCTCAAAAGGCTAGAGCCTTATGGAGAGTTGATAGATGTCCACCTGAGGACAACCCGGCCAAGACAAATAAACTAGGAGCAACTCGCTGATCAAGTTAAACAAGACCTTATTGGTTGCCTTAGGGATTTTGCAGATCTATTCGCTTGACAGGCATCGGACATGCCTGGCATTACCATAGAAATAGCTTGTCACCAACTTTAGGTCGATAAGACAGCTAGACTCGTCACCCGTAAGAGCGAGCCTGAATGAAGAGAAGGCCCGTGCAAAGGCTCAAGCGCTTGACGACTGATCAAGGCCGACTTCATTGAGGAAATCAAATACACCACCTGGTTATCCAACGTTGTGTTGGTCAAGAAAAAGAACGACAAGTGGCGCATGTGTGTAGATTACACCGATCTGAAGAAAGCATGCCCGAAAGATGCTTTTCCTTTGCCCAACATCGATAAGCTGGTCGATGGCGCCTCTGGGTACAAGCTTCTGTCCTTTTTGGACGCGTACTCAGGCTATAACTAGATAACAATGTACCCACCAGATCGACAGAAGACGATGTTCATGACCGACCGTGGCAACTTCCAATACAAGGTCATGCCCTTCGGCCTGAAGAATGTAGGGGCGACCTACCAAAGAATAATGAACAAGATCTTTAGGAAGCAGATTGGCCGGATAGCAGAGGTATACTTAGATGATATGATCATCAAAATTAAAGCCGACAATAACCACATAGACGACCTAAGAGAGATTTTCGAGGAAGCCAGGAGAAATTCGTTAAGGTTAAATCCAGAGAAATGCATGTTTGGGGTGCAAGCAGGCAAATTTCTTGGTTTTCACCTAACAGAAAGGGGGGTTGAGGCCAATCCTGACAAATGCAGGGCGGTCGCCGATATGAGGCCGCCCACTACAAAGAAGGAGATCCAACAGTTGAACGACATGGTCGCTGTCTTGTCAAGGTTCATACCTAAGTCGGCCTGCAAGTCACTCCCCCTGTTCAAACTAATGACGAAGAACGTCGAGTTTGAATGGACCGGCCAGTGCCAGCAAGCATTGAACGAGCTGAAAGCGGCTTTGACCAACCCGCCGATCATGACCAAGTCACTGTCGGGGGAAACATTGTATCTGTACTTGGAAATCACCGAAGAATCCTTGAGCGCTGTTCTAGTCAGAGAAAGCGACTAAAAGCAAAACTTGGTTTACTTTATCAGCAAAGTGTTGCAAGGACCTGAGACCAGGTATCAGAAGATCGAAAAACTGGCCCTTGCACTACTGGTGGCCGCCTGTAGATTAAGACCATATTTTGTGGCCCATCAGGTCGTGGTGAGGACCGACCAGCCTATCAGGCAAATCTTGCACCGACCAGATTTAGAAAGTCGCATGATTAAGTGGGCGGTGGAACTTAGTGAGTTCGAATAAAATTTGAATCCAGGTCGGCAGTGAAGGCCTAAGTTTTGGCCGACTTTATTGTAGAGATGACGCCGGTTCCTGACGGCCTACCTACAACGACCTGGACCTTACATGTTGACGGTTCTTCTAACAGTAAAGGAAGTGGGGCCGGCCTAATATTGGAAAACTCCGAAGGTGTCACTGTGGAAGTATCGCTGACATTTGCTTTCAACACTTGAACAATCGGGTAGAATACGAGGCATGCATAGCCGCCATCGCCGCTCGCTAAGGAGTTCAACGTCGACCGTGTTGAGCTCCATTCAGACTCTTTGTTGGTCGTTTCCCAGATTCAAGAGCTATATGATGCAAAGGACGACGTCTTAAAAAAATATTTGGCTAGAGTAAGAGAACTACTCCAACAATTTGACCGGACAGAGGTGAAGCACGTGCCGAGGACTGAAAACGTCTGGGCTGACATTCTTTCGAAGTTGGCCAGCACAAAACCCCTAGGAATCATAGAAGTTTGATCTAGGAAACACTAACTCGACCGAGTGTTTCGACTAAACCAGGTCAATCACTAGCCATTCTTTCCATCGACTTAGAGAAAGACTGGATCGTCCCCATACGACAATACATCCTGGTAGGAGAAGAGCCGGGCGACCCAAAGGAAGCGAAGCTTTTGAGGCAACGGGCGACCAAGTACTCCGTTATTGAAGGAAGATTGTACAGAAGGGGATTTTGTTCCCCATTGCTAAGGTGTTTAACGTCGGTCGAAGCCGACCACGTACTAAGAGATATTCATGAAGGCGTTTGTGGTAGCCATCAAGGCGGCTGATCCATAGCGAAGAAAGCCCTTAGAGCTGGCGACTATTGGCCGACCATGGACGAAGATGCAAGGAAGTTGGTCTAGAAATGTAAGAAATGACAAGTCCATGCCGACGTTCATGTGGCCCCATCTTCAGAGCTACAAAGCCTCACCCCACCTTGGTCGTTCGCTTGGTGGAGGATGGACCTGCTCGGCCCATTTCCACCTGCACCAGGCCAATTCAAGTTCTTGATTGTGGCGGTCGACTACTTCACCAAGTGGATCAAAGCAAAGCCACTAGCGACCATCACAGTGACAAAGGTAACCAAGTTTTTCAGCAGGAATGTGCTCGCCCGATTTGGAGACCACAGCAGCTGGACACCGATAATGGGACTCAGTTTGCAGATAAAAAGTTTATAGAGATGTTAGCCGGCCTAGGAGTGAAAAGAAGATCGAAGAGGCCAAAAGGCACGGTGACCGAACGGAGCAGTCAAGCCGCCAACAGGTCATCCTACGCGGCCTGAAAAGAAGACTGGAAGAGGCCAAGGGGAATTGGGCTGAGGAACTCCAATCAGCCCTTTGGGCCTACAAAATGACTCCTCATTCGTCGACCAGGGAGTCACCTTTCAGACTAGTCTATTATGGAACACCCTACAACAAACGCGGCCATCGAACGACCTACGACGAGTGTAGATCAACGATTGGTTTACAGCGAACAGACCAACGAATGGTCTATAACCAGCACGGCCAACATCGACCGGCCATAGCTATCCCTTTTAGCCTAGGTCGAACTTAGGCAGCCGATCATTTATGAATCCCGAACGCGTCCCACCAGGCCGCTACGATAGTGGCCAATCGAAGTCACGATCGAGCTATACCTGAGGTGGTTTCACAAAGCAATCATAAGTAAATCGAAACATTTTAGAGGGCCGCTGAGAAGGTCGGCCGTTAGCTACCTGAAGCGAATAAAACAATGTAAAAAGAACGATTGCGTAAAATTAAGCAAAAGACGCCAACATTGTCGGGTTACAAAACAGAAATTACAACCGCTCGCAGGTGGGCCAAGTTCTAAATAAGCAAAATAAAACCGCTTGCGAAGCGAGCAAAAGAGGAGATCATGAACTATTTCTTAGGACGGCCAAGATGACCGACCGTTTCTGAGTCACCTACCCTTCATCAACCTTCTTCAAAGGAAACACGATCTCCTCACCTTCGACCACATGCTCGGGGTTTACCACCTTGTCCTCGAACTGGACACCCCGAGCGACATTGAAGACCTTCATTTGGGCGACGACATTCTCAAACTAGAATACGACCGCTCCTCTCGCCATACCGGCCACCTCCCACACCTTCTCTAAGTTATGGTGACGCTTTGTCCTCCTCAAAGCGAGCGACACAACTTTGAGACCCTTAACCTGCTCGAGCAGCTCCTTCTTCATAGTCTTGGCCCTATCCTCCTCGACCAACTTCTTGTCTTTGTTGGCAGCGACCCGGGCGTTGTTGGCCTCAGTCAATTTTGTCTCGAAGTATTCCATAGAAGCGATCTGGGGCTCAAGCTCCTTCACTGCGGCTTAAAGATCCCTTTCACCGAGCACCAAAGCGAAAAGCAAGCGTAGCGGCCGGGCGGAAGTCGACCGAAGGAAAGACTTTCAGAGTAAAATTACGTGATGACTCGACCTTCAGTTGCTTCAACACCTTGCTAGCCGATTTGCACAGATCGCCGCATACGTCCAAATGATCCTTTTTGAAGCGTTCATAGTCTTCCTCAATAAGGTCCTCTAGTTCAAAAATGGGAGACTCAATCTGAATCGCATCCCTCTTCTCTTCCCTCGGCCGCTTGGGAGTGTGCTAATCTTCGAGAAACGGTCGACCGACCATGAGTCCCTACGTCGGTGTTTGCTCGGTGGCGAGGGGTGCCCTGGCCCTGGGGAGTACCAGCTTCAGGTCCCTTCTTCTGACCGAACGCTGAACCGGTTGCGAGCTTCTCCAGCGATGCCCAATCAGCGACCGACATTTTGAGTACTTTGCCTGAAAAAAACACAGTGGTTAGCAAAGCGACCAAAATAAAAAATAAAAAATAATCAAAGGTATGTGAATAAGACCAACCGAGCTCGGCCAGTAATCTCTTCCCCCTGAACAGAACGAAAGGCCGGCAGGGAATTTTCTCCCTTCGGGTCAGAAGAGAGTGAGCTAGACAAGTCCTTGATGATCGATAGCGTCTCCTTATCTTCATCATCCACTACGTCGTGGTGAAGGTATAATCGCCCGCCTGGGGTCAAAGTGGGCTTCATTCCACATGAGAGGAAAGAAACGCCGCTCGCTTCACCTGGGCCTTCGGCAATGCGCCTCACACGTTAGAACGACCCAGAAGTATTGGTTCTTCCATCGGGCAGGGAATCAGACTTGAAGTATCGTCGTTTCTGTCTCTTCTGACTCTTAAAAGACACTTGTGATAAACTCCAAATTAGTGCATTTTTTAGAGATATTTTGGGTCAAGTTTAGAGCAATTATTACTAATTATATAAATCATTGACTTACTTTCTTTTATTTTTTGCAGAAAAAGAAAAAATATAAAAAGGAAAATTAAATCATATATATATATATATATATATATATATATATATATATATATATATATATATATATATATATATATATATATATATGAGCAAAGCTAATCAAATTGAAGGCCCACATTTGATGAAAGAATGGATCCGTAAGCACGGAATAAAACAAAAGTCCATGAATTCAATTTGCTAAAAAAAAAGTAAAGGAAACCAAAATACTTTTGGTTTAGGAAAAGCACGTGACGTGATAACTTGGAGAGAAAGAAACGTATATTTACATCCGGAGGTCTTCTCCACATTGGCACTTTAGCAAGCTTTGGCGCCAAAACGTCCCCCTTCCCTCCAATTTTTCAGCCATTAACTCGCTGCCACGTGTCTTTCTTCCTACTACTCCCATGTGAATTTGTCTTTTCCTTGCTGCCACTCCCACATGACCGAAAAGACTGGTCTCTGAACAAATTGAAGAGTGCAGAGAAAACTAAACAAATCACACACTCAATCTCTCTCCCTCACTCCATCCAAACCCATATCTTCATCATTTGCTCTCTTCCTCAATCTCCACCGCCGCTTCCTAACTTCTCAAGAGAGAGAAAATGATTTTCAACAACTTTGGGAGATATTGAGAGGGATTTCCGCAGAGGAGAGAGAGAGAGTCACGATCAGAATGAAAGAAAGAAGAAGACGAAGAAGACCAGAAGAGGGAGGGCTAATGCAGTGGTGACCGGCATAAGATAAGGTATCGCAACTCCGGTGAAGATGTGTGGCGCCATTCATGCGCGGCGCAGAGTGGTTCAGGGCGTCCGTGTTCTTTGGGTTTCTCTGGATCCGTGGTAACTATAACCCTTTTCCTCTCTTTTGTCAAAGATTCAATTTTTCTTTCATGGGTTTCTCTGGATCTGGTTTTTTCTTTCTTTCTTTGTGCCTTTTGGTTTTTGATTTACATTTATTAAACCCCATTTCCATTCTTCTCAACTTCCTTGCTTTTCCCTTTCTAGGTTTTAGGTTTTCTAATTTTCAGTTTTTATTCTAATTAGGAATTTGTGTAGTTTAGGTTGGTATTATTTGGAATTCTGGTTGTTCTTTTGATTTATATATTAGCTTGGTTTGTTCAAACTTTTGAACAAGTTTGTTGTGTTCTGATTTTTGTTTTGATTGCAAATTGATGTTATAAAAGTTATGTAATACAATTTGGAAGGATAGGAGAATAGTCATTGCTGAAAGGGAAATTAGGGAAATCAAATAAGCTAACAATGACGCAAGGAAAAGGAATCTCTACCAGCCTCCACCAAGAAGCTAACCGCAACGCAAGGTTTCATCCTCCTCTCTCATTCTTTTTTTTTACTACCACATACATTGTTTCCTTTTGATGTGGATTTTTTATGTCAATTGGTTAATGGTATAAATTGTAGAATGAGATGGTGTGAGAGAGATTCACGATAAGTAGAGAGAAAGGGAGAAGAAAGTGGTGGTGCGCAAGACTAATGAAAACATAGCAGGGGGTATAAAGAGCATGCAACAAATAGTTCTACTTTACTGAATGATGAGTTACCTATTACCTGTGAATGTTACCATGGTCTATTTCTACTCCTTAAGCTTTTTGGTTTTTTAAGATTACTATGTTCCTGTTGTTGAGTAACCTGTAAATATTCTTAGTCTCTCTCTCTCTGTGTTATTGTGGATAATGCCAAAGTTGATTTTATCATGATCAATTTTTATTTTTATACTAAGAAAACTTGATTATGTTCATACAATGCCATTAATTTTTTCTAATATTAAGAATGTAACACCCCAAAATAGTTCAATTAATTATTAAATTGAGTTATTTAGGGTTTTTCAACATTTTTAATTAAATTAAGCTTAAGGCTAACGTGTAGTGTTTATGTGTTAGGAGAGGTTTGAGTAATGGGAAGAGGTATGAATAGAAGTCCATGAGTGATGGGAAGGCTCAAGTCCAATTAGAAGCCCAAGTCCCTTTCCATAAGAGGAAATAGCCGTAGGATCAGCTCATTCCATCAAAGTGAAGAAAAGTCATAGAGAGAAGTAAGAGAGAGAGAGTCATTAGGTGGAATAGTACTCTTTAGAGAGAAGCGCAGAGCAATTGCGTGAAAGAAGAGCTGGATTTGAAAGAAGTGTGGATTCAACGTGGATTGTAGAGTCAGTAGTGAAGGGGAGTGATCATCCGAAGTTGCTTAAGGTAAGGGGCTCTCTTCCATGCGTAATTTAGTGTTTATGTTGAATGTTTTTGCATGAATGATTTCTCGATTGAGTTCTCAATGTGTGCTTATGTGTTCTATAAGTATTCGTTTGTGTTACTTCACCTTGGTGAAGATTGTAATGGTTGATTTTCGAAATGGTCACGTAAGTGACCATGGAGAGGAAATGAGAGCCGAGAACTCTCGGTCTCGGTGAGCGTGAGAGTTTACGAGTGTGTTCTTGAGCTTAATCCTAGTCGAGCACCTAAAGAGAGGAAGGAGAAGTTAGCGCACGTGATAGTAGAGAAAGTCAAGTGCATGAAGGTTAACGCACGACGTAAGTGTTAAAGCGTAGTTCCTAGACTTGAAGAGGACGAGTTGAGTGCACTTGATGGACGAAGGTGGGTAGGTGTAATTAGAACCCAGTCTGCGAGTGTCGCCAAGTAGTTGCGAGGTATAACATTGTTATGCCGAGGTGTTCGGGTCAAGACGTAGGCGTAGGCAAGTCTCTGCGTATGATAGCCGAGGTGAAGGAGTCGACTTGTAACATGTTATACCGAGGTGCGAGAGTCTTTGAGATAGGGCGTGGACTTAGGCGAGAGGCGTAAACGGGTATAGTGACGAAATGGTGTGAACTCGGATGAGACGGGAGGCGAGCGTAGAGTTACGCAATGATACGTTAAGTCTAGGCGTGAGCTGCGACGAAGTGACGCGTGGTGTCTAGTCGAGGACAGTAGGCGTAAGGTAAGACGAGATGAGGCGAAGGTATAGTCGAGGACAATAGGCGTTACGTGAGACGAGATGAGGTGAAGGTGTAGTCGAGAACCTTAGGCATAAGACGAGACGAGAGAAGTAGTGGGACTAGACGAGATCCTAGGCGTGAGGTTCCAGGACGAGGTGGAGAACTTTACGAGTGGAATGCCAAGTGAGGTGCCATCGAGTTGAGTATTGGTGACGTAATGGGTAGCGATACTACATCAGCTTAGCGTGCCGATATGATTAGGTGTGCCGAGGTGACTAAGAGTGCCGAGGTGACCTATTTTTGACGCATAACAACAGAGTCATAGCGCGCCACCGTGAGTGACGCTTAACGCCAAGAGTCGCTTAAGGGGACGAATTGGCATAGTCCAGTTTAGTCCCTATGTGATGGTTCATCCCAAGCGGTTTGAGGCCTTCGTAGTGGTGGAGTTGCTCAACGCCCTGAGGAGCTGAGGTGCCTGTGAGTGGACGAATAGCCTTTGTGCTATGGTGGTTGTCTAAGAGGACTAGGCAACGTAAGGCGACGGTGCGGTTTGCACAAAAGAGTTGTTTGTTCTGAGTGAATGCATTTGTTCATTGAGTCTCATGAATTCATATGCATCAGCGACAGTTATAGACTTCGGTCTCGATACGAAAGACTTCGGTCTGAGTATCACTAGAGAAGGATATGCCTGAGTGGCTTAAAAGAGATGGATCCTCATGCATTATACCCTGGAGTTTGGGTTGCATTGCATGCATAACTCATGTGAATTATGTTGAAATGCTGTTTATCAGTCGAGTTAGCTATATGTGCTGGTTTATACTTGAGTTGCTGTCTGATATGTGAACTGAGGTGCTTAATGCATTCTATGTATTTACATTAGTCATGAACCTTTATTACAAATGTTTAGAGACTCACCCTACTACTTTCCATGTTGCTCTTTGTGGCAACTTGCAGGTACCCCTGAGTAGAGGTCAGCTTTGCTTTTGGTTGTTGGAGTCGATGCCCGCGCTCGGTAGTTATAACACCGCGGCGAGTCGAGTAGTGGTAGTAGTGATTGTTTTGGGACTATTCAGTTGCAATGTATATGTTCGACTAATATATATGAGTGTCCGCTTGTGATGTAAACAATTGAAAACATGTTTTGATGGGCGTAGTCCCTTTGGCCGAAGTTGCTATATGTATGCATGTATCTTTGTTGTTTTAATTCATAGATATATGCTAAGGTGTTTGAGTGACAATGTAGCATCCTTCCCATGAGAATTTTATTAAACTCGATTTTCAATTAGTTAATTAAATAGAGATAGGAGGGTTGTTACAAAGAACATTCACCGGGGTGATTTTCTTCCTTGGAGCTAGAGACACTTGGACCCAATATTGGTGTGATCCGGATCCCGCCAATCGAAAAGCAATGCAGGTTCAGTAAATTGAAGTTGGTATAATATGAACTTCAATAAGTAGTAGCAATATCATACTAGATTTTTGCTGCGATGCTATCCTGTTGCGGCAATGTCATTTTGGAGTTCCTTTACCAAGGTTTTAACCTTGATCAGACTCACTTCCTCATTATTGATTTCTTTGCGCATAAAAATAACAGCTTAGTTTGGCTCAAATCAGCGATGATTTTTCAAATTGCAATCGATACACCAAAAGAGTGGTTGCTACGTTGCCGCATTCAGACTCAAAAAACTGAATGTGCCTACAATGCCATTCAGTTATGGTCCAATCAGAAAAGAAGAAAAAACAAACAGTACAAAGTTTGAGCATTTTATACATTTTTATTCTTGCGTTTGCTTTGCTCTATATTTTACATGATTTTGGAAACTTTATGATTAGACATACTGTTTGTTCATATAGCGCATCATTTTTAATCATAGTTTGTTTAGCTTATTTTAGAGATTCGTCATGAAACTATACATTTTGGCCTTTTGGGTGTAGGTAAAAAGGTTCTAGAAGATTGCGAGTAAATCAAAGGCGGAAACTCAGACAACAAATTGTGTATCACCTTCTCTTTTATTGTATTCATGGCTTATTTTGATGATCATATCACTTTTTTTGTATTCATTGCTTATTTTCAAATTATTTAAAAGACCAAAAATGTTGAGTTCATTTTATTTTCAAATTATAATAGTGTTCTCTCTTAGTTCATGTTTTTGTCAACAATGTTGAGTTCAAAACATAGTAGGCATGTCTTCCCTATTTTCAGATTTGATCCAAAAACTATGTTAGTGAGCTTCTCTTTTGCATATATTTTCTTCATTATTCTTTTTGCAACTCCCACCTTATTATGTTCGGTTCTTAGTTGTACTCCCTAATTCCTTTTTTTAGGCATGTGAGCTCAAAATGGAGATTTCAATCCTTTTTAGATGATGATTATGCTTTCTTATTCATTACTCTGTTGTATTACATTTTATTTGACATGTCAATTTAGTTGTGTGTATGACAAAAGGTCACATTATTAATGTTAACTGCTTGAATGCTTCATCTTTTTCCTTGTTTATAATTGGCTAACTTGAAAATATGCAGAGAATGGAGAAGGGGTTTGGGTTCTTCATTATGAGGTTGGGCAGAAATATGAGCCTCCTTATGATTACTTCCTTCATGAGTTTAACACTAGGAATGGAGACCAACATGTTCCTACCGTTTTAATGTGTCAATAACCTCTTATTCTTTTCCAATCATTGGTTTTTCATTGTGCTTCGTGGTGTATTTTTATAAAAGCTTGATATCTTCCTTTTGTTTGCTCCTTATGCAACTCCACTACCTTGACTTTCCATATTAATTTGTCAAACTTACTCCATATGACCACCTCAATAAGGCACTTTGATACTTGCCTGCTACAGATTTTTTTTGGCCTTATGTTTACATAGTAGTTGTCCCACTGATATAGCTTATTGACATTATTATATCCAATAAGCAATGTTGTGTTATAAAAGAATATTTAGCATGTATCATGTTTGCTTCAATGGATAATTTGAGGAAAAATGCGACTTGAAAGTGCTATATGTTTTTTTTAAAGAGCTATATGTGTCAAATTACTCCCTACGAAGAGGTTGATAAATAGTGTTGTGTATATTCCTTTATTGTCCTTTATATGTATCAATTTTAAAAAGGGAACATTTCACTAATAGTTGAATTTCGCTTCGCAGTGATGATCATGAATGTGGTTGATTTGTTACTCTGGCTGAAAAGAGTTTCAGTTCAGAGCATAAGTGATGATCTCATGACTACTGGATAAATGTAATTATCATTGACTTTCTTAGGTAATGCATTGATTTCTTTAATCTCTCTTTTAATTCCTACCTGAATTGGTATGTTGTTTATTCTTTTTAGAGTAAGAATAGAGGAACATCTCAATTCTGTTTTGCATGTAATTCTTTTCTTTTTCTTCTCCTCAGAATATTCACAATAACTTTGAAGCCGCCCCCTCTTTCTTAAATGTTTTGGTGCAGTTTACATGACAAGCATTAACTAAATATGCACATGTAAGCTCTATTGAATGTTTTCTAACCTTCAAAATTCATTTTGTCATTTATTAGAGTGATTATGATTAATCTTTGTGTCAACATTGTGCAAAGATGAAATTACTGATTAGTTACAAGGGGCACCATTCTTCAACCAAATTTTATAGGTATGCTTAACAGAATTTATGTGCTTACTTTGAAAATGTGTTGCTTACTTAATAGCTTGAAAGGCATTTTTGGATTTATTAAATGTTAGAATAATTACTTAAACACAACCGGATTGATCGAAAAAGTACTTGCTGCTATCTAAATAAGTATGTAACAACAAAGACATTGATTATAATTAACTGCTCATAATCCTTTCTACTCATGAAATGAGTGCAGTTTTTGTTTGTCTTACTACTCCTAAGCTACCGCTCTTATTTACTAAAGTTAAGTTCAGTACAAGACCTTAAATAGTGGTATTAGTAATTAGTAATTCTAACTTAAATACTTACAGTTTAGGATCTTTAGTTCTAACAATAATAATTTTAATTTGCATAATTAATTTATAATCAGTTTGATTTCCTTCTATACAGGTCCAAGGATTAAATCCATAAGCAAGTCCATCAAGCAAATATAATGATCAATTGCAAATATAAAGATTAAGTCCACAGCCATTTACTCCTCAAACATGATTGTCTTGATTCCTTCTTTTGCCTAATCCTATTTTGTAATTTGCAAGAACATTGTTATGGTTGTAATAGACATGTTGTAAAAAGTCAAGAACCAATTTGATTTACTCTTTTCATATTCTATTTTGGTTTAAATGAAAAAACAATATCTATCAAGAGTGTAATATTGAGAGTGTAAGTTGACATTAATTATTTTCGTGTATCACTATTGAAGCTCATTACTATTTACACTTACTTTATTGATTTTAATTGTGGCAAATTTATTAAACTTATGTTTCTTTGTTGTGTTTCATTACTTTGCAAATATTTATGTTCATAAGTAATTAGTCAATAAACAAATTTTTCTTATATATCTCACTATTGTTGATTAAAATTCCTCAAGATACCAACCTTAACACACATATTTAAATGCTCACTTTAAGATACATTTTAAAAGGTCTTTTTAATTTCTTTGTACCCTTCTAATGCAACTCCTTTTGAAGATGGTTGTAGTGCAAATAACCCAATTATTATGTAATTGTTGTCAGGTTGCAAACAACTATTGTCATTTTTGCTATTTCTTCTGGTTTTGTAATCTCTAAACAAAGTTTGGCACTTAAACTTTGTCTTCACTCATTATTAACTATTTTTCGCTCCATCATCCTTCCTTCCGTAGAACCTGAAGCTTTGGCCCCGTGCATCGCACGAGTCACCACACTAGTACTGATAAAGGAGGGAGTGCACTACCCTAGGCACCAGATTATAAATAGAGCTGTGAATTAAAATTGAAGGGGAGCTGCACGCTACACAAGAATTGAAAAAGAGCCGCACATAATCACTAGAGTGACGGCAACGCACACCGTGGAGAGGAAATTGAGAGATTTGGGTATCGTTCTTGACACTACGAGAGAGCTCTAGAGCAAAAAAAAGGAGATTGAAGACAAAGATGAAGACTTTCTCTACTTTCATTAACCTCCTCTTCTAGGGTTTTAGGTTATTTCTTATCTTTGTAATTTCATGAATCTCCTCTTCTAGGGTTTTAGGTGGATCTTGCATGTTTAGAGACCTTTGATAAACTCCGACTTAGTGCATTTTTTAGAGATATTTTGAGTCATTTTTAGAGTAATTATTACGGATTAATTATATAACTAACTTAAATTACACTATATTTGCAGGAAGGTAGAAAAAGAAAAATAATATAAATGTGGGCTGAAATTAGAAGAAATGGCTAACAAATATAAGAAAGCAAGCCCAAACCCATTAATGCAAGAAGGCCCACATTAATAAAAAGAAAGAAGATCCTCTTGGAGATTTCAATTTAAAGTGATGCACATGTGACTTGGAGAGAAAGAAAGAGGCATGTAGTGGATAGCAAGCAACACATATTTAGGAGGATCTAAACCCTAATATTTAGGGATTGAGATAAAAAGGTGCTCTTGCAATTAAAAAAGGAAACAAGCTTGACTTGAGGAGAAAGGAATAACACACAACCCTAGCTTGGAGAGAAAGAAAAGGAATTAATATAAAAGGAGAACTTCACATAAGAATAAAGGAGAGCCACACACCATATAAGAATAAAGGAGAGACACACATCACAGTAACAACGTGACAGATGAGAGATTGAAGATTTGGGACCGTTTTTGACAGCGTGAGAGAGCTCTAGAGCAAAAAAAAGAGACTGAAGACTCAGAATAATAATTCCTCTAATTTCCGGGTTATTTTTATCTCTGTAATTCATGACTCTAATTTTTATTTTATTTTTCTTAATATCTATGGATACCTAAGTCCTCTTCTAGGGTCTTAGGTGGATCTTGCATGTTTAGAGACCTTTTTATGTTTTAATTTCATATTTGAATTCCGGTTTTTATTTCAATTAATATTATCCTATTGTTTTTATCACATAATTAGGATTAGCTACCCTTTGCATGTTCATAATCAATTAGTTGATCAGCGACCATACTGCAATTAGTTGGTGGACCTATAGGATATTTGGAGCTATAATTAGGGCATGACCAAACCATAATTTAGTCTTCCAATCATTCAACCTTTTTGCACTTTATGCTTTTCTTGAATTTAAATTCTAGTATGACCAAACTAGGGTTAATTTAGGAAAAAGAATATTAATCGCGAATGACCAAACGGATTAATAGTTTTAGTAAAGGGATTGGTAATCAAATAGAATAAGGGAATTCAGGTAGAATTAGACATAAGAGAATCGAAGCTTGCAAGTGAAACTGTGACTCTAGGCTTCTCTCAACTGAATTAATTCTTGCACTTTATTATTGTTCTTTATATCTCTTTATTTGTTACCGTAACAACTCAATCATTGTTCGTCTAAACAATATAATATCTTGATTAGTTTGGTACTTGTTAATTAATCCCTGTGTAGACGATAATCTTTTATACTACTTCTGCGAAAGAGTACACTTGCTCTAAGTGTGTTTTTAACGCAACAAGTTTTTGGCGCCGTTGTCGGGGATTAATTTAACAATATTAAACAAAAAAGATTTTTATTGTTTTAGACATTTTTTTATGCTTTTATTTTAATTTTGTTTTTTTATCTTATTAAAAAAATACAAAAAAAATTGTTAACACTTCCCAAGAGCTCGTTGTAGTTCACTTTGTTTTGCAGAGAAAAGCCTAAATCATGTTTAAAACTCGTGGAGATTATATTAGGGAGGCACAAGCACAAAGGAATTTTGAGAACTCATCTTGGTATATGCCTCAATGTCAGATCCCATTTTCTCCTCCTCCTTATGAGCCTTATTTAGACTATTGGGATGATTATGAGCCACCTCCTTATTCCTCCCACTGGGATAATCATGAGACACTACACGTGCAAAGGCAAGAGGAGGAGATACCATACACCAATGATGTATTTGAGCAGATAAAAGCAAACTTTGACTACATGAAGGATCAAAATGGAACCATGAACGGTCAAATCTCAAATATCATTGCTTTGTTATCTCAAGAGGTCCAAGAAACTCCATATTCACAAACTGAGCAATGCAAAGATAATATTCTTAGTAGTGATGAAGTGTTCTCCGAAGAAGATAATCTAGAGGAAGAAGCTCTTGAGAAAGATGAAGGGACTCCTACTGAAGGGAGTCAATTCAAAATAATAGCTCCTACTGAGGGGAGTCAAATTGAGACAACAGATTCCAATATTGATGAGAGCGGTTGTGAGGAGAATGAGAAAGATCCATTGGTTCATAAGTTGGAGGATGAGGAGGAAACCCCAATTTTTGGGCAAGTTGTTTTAACCATTGGTGATGCTGTAATTGATGTTAATAAGGGAAAGGTAACTTTAAGAAGCGGTAAAGAAGATGATGTTATTAAAGCTTTAAATTCTAATAAAATTTTCTCTTCTTTAACTTCTCCTTATTTTGATGATGTGGTTGAAACTAACAGTGTTTGTGATCTAAAGATGCGTGGACCTTTTGAAAAATATATTAACTTGCGAGGATCCTAACATAGTGGTGGATAGAGATAAAACAAAAATTCCACAATCCTTTGAATTTCATCCCCCACATGGAAAAAGAAAAAACAATGTCAATCACATGGTTAGAAAACTAAGAAGGTGCACTGCGTTAGATGTAAAATTTTCTCTTGGAGAGCCACCTGATTGAGCACCAACTATCGTCAGGCTCATGACGTTAAACAAACGCTTCGCAGGAGGCAACCTGTGTTTTATTTTCAGTTATTTTTATTTTGCTTTTGTTTTTGTTTTGTTTTTAGGAATAAGTTCAGATTGCAAGCTCTCTCATGGAAGTCACTATTACTCTCTCTCTCTCATTTATTTCCTTTTGTTTCTATTTGATCATTTTGCATTGAGGACCATGCTTCATGCTAGTGTGGGGGAGGATATTATATGTTGTCACTTGATCTCTGTTAATGCACATACCCACCACATGTGTTGATAGCATTTTTTCTGGCTTGTTTTTGCATGAACTATGCTTAAATTGAAAAAAATTGAATAGAGATTATGCCTTTAGGGAATCCCATAATTAATTTACTTGACAGACTTGTGCTTAATTGTAACTGTGAGGATGTCCTTAGGATACTGATAATTACAATTTGTCCCTCTTGAGTACTTTTTATGAACTAGCTTCTAAAATGGAGATATGAGCCTATATAAGGGGATTGATACGAAATCATGAAATTTTTACCCCTTTTCTTTCTATGAGTGTGTTTCCCAATTTGTTACATTCTAGAATTTGTCTTTTGACCATTTCAAGGCGAAAATTGATTTGCATCATGTAAAAAGATTTGGGGAATTTAGGTATTTTTCTGGTCTCAGAGTTGTTTGTTGAATTTATCCCTTAGTTGTCCCCTTTGAGCCTAATTGTTATATTTTTTTCTTTGGTACCCAGATATAATTTTTTCTCCTTTTTGTGGTAACCATTTGGAATTAAATGTGGAGCAACTAATGAAAATTACAATTTCGTGCTACATTTTAGTTGTCTATCTTGTCAGGACTGGAATTTCGTCCTATGCTTTAGTTGTCTATCTTGTTAGGATGAAGAAAACAAAAGGAGTGAATCATGTGCTTACAAGAATATTTTCTTACAAAGGAAACAAAATAGAAGTTTTCATGTACTTACCTTTACCTCTTAAAAAAATGGAAAAAATATAGAAAGATAATTTGAAAAAAAAAAAAGGAAAGCAAGAAGGAGTAAAAGGCACATCAAAAGAATGAAAGAGCCAAAGGGCAAATAAAAAAAAAAAAAGAGGAGTCAACTCAATAGTAAAAGAAGAGTGATGAATGAAAGTGAAATTAATTTGGAATTTGGACAAAAATTGTAAAAAAGATAGAAGCTTCATATTTGGTTTCAAGGGTTACTATTTGTTTCTTGTTTTCTTTTAGCCCTTTGATTATCCCCCTCTTCTTATTTCCTACCCTGCATGAATTCACCTTGTCCCCATTACAACCCATGAAACCCCATCTTTTGCATGCATGTGAACTATTTAGTTGAGATTTGGTCAAATTACAAACATATGGTAATGTGCATTTTGTTGAAACTTGAGTGTATATTTTCACTTGTCCCTAAACACTTAGAGAGATTGTGAGCGAGTGCCATTGTTCACCGAAATGTATTCCTCAGGGATATGAGCCTCTAATGGGGCAACCTTTTGACATCTCATATGTGCTATATTGTCTATTGTCTGTCATTGAGCTTTTAATTTTGGATTCCTTATTTGGCTATCTCTATTATTTATTTGAAAAAAATTATTGAGCTAGGAAATTTGCTTGAGGACAAGCAAAGGTTAAGTGTGGGAGAGTTGATAAACTCCAACTTAGTGCATTTTTTAGAGATATTTTGAGTCATTTTTAGAGTAATTATTACTGATTAATTATATAACTAACTTAAATTACTCTATATTTGCAGGAAGGTAGAAAACGAAAAATAATATAAATGTGGGCTGAAATTAGAAGAAATGGCTAACAAATATAAGAAAGCAAGACCAAGTCCATTAATGCAAGAAGACCCACAGTAATAAAAAGAAAGAAGATCCTCTTGGAGATTTCAATTTAAAGTGATGCACATGTGACTTGGAGAGAAAGAAAGAGGCATGGAGTGGATAGCAAGCAACACATATTTAGGAAGGATCTAAACCCTAATATTTAGGGATTGAGATAAAAAGGTGCTCTTGCAATTAAAAAAGGAAACAAGCTTGACTTGAGGAGAAAGGAATAACACACAACCCTAGCTTGGAGAGAAAGAAAAGGAATTAATATAAAAGGAGGACTTCACATAAGAATAAAGGAGAGCTACACACCACATAAGAATAAAGGAGAGACACACATCACAAGAATAACGTGATGTGTGATGAGAGATTGAAGATTTGGGACCGTTTTTGACACCGTGAGAGAGCTCTAGAGCAGAAAAAAGAGACTGAAGACTCAGAATAATAATTCCTCTAATTTCCGGGTTATTTTTATCTCTGTAATTCATGACTCTAATTTCCATTTTATTTTTCTTAATATCTATGGATACCTAAGTCCTCTTCTAGGGTCTTAGGTGGATCTTGCATGTTTAGAGACCTTTTTATGTTTTAATTTCATATTTGAATTCCGGTTTTTATTGCAATTTGTTGGTGGACCTATAGGATAATTGGGGCTATAATTAGGGCATGACCAAACCATAATTTAGTCTTCCAATCATTCAACCTTTTTGCCCTTTATGCTTTTCTTGAATTTAAATTCTAGCATGACCAAACTAGGGTTAATTTAGGAAAAAGAATATTAATCGCGAATGTCCAAACGTATTAATAGTTTTAGTAAAGGGATTGGTAATTAAATAGAATAAGGGAATTCAGGTAGAATTAGACATAAGGAAGCTTGAAAGTGAAACCGTGACTCTAGGCTTCTCTCAACTGAATTAATTCTTGCACTTTATTATTGTTCTTTATTTCTCTTTATTTGTTACTGTAACAACTCAATCATTGTTTGTCTAAACAATAGAATATCTTGATTAGTTTGGTACTTGTTAATTAATCCATGTGGAGACGATAATCTTTTATACTACTTCTGCGAAAGAGTACACTTGCTCTAAGTGTGTTTTTAACGCAAAAACCTTTTTATGTTCTAGATTATATTTTGAATTCCTAATTTTATATTAATTGATATTGTCCTATTGTTTTTATCACATGATTAGAATTAGCTACCATTTGCATGTTTATAATCAATTAGTTGATCAGCGACCGTACTGCAATTAGTTGGTGGATCTATAGGATAATTGGGGCTATAATTATTGCATGACCAAACCTTAATTTAGTCTTCCAATCATTCAATCTTTTTGCTCTTGATGCTTTTCTTGAATTTAAATTTTTGCATGACCAAACAATGTTAGTATAAGAAAAAGAATATCATCGCGAATGACCAAACAGATTAATAGTTTTAGTAAAGGGATTGGTAATTAAATAGAATAAGGGAATTCATGTAGAACATAGGAGAATCGAAGCTTGCAAGTGAAACCGTGACCCTAGACATCCCTCCATTAATTAAATTTAGCATTTTAATTCTTGTTATTTATTTCTCTTATTTTAGTTTCTACATCACTCAAACTATTTGTTCGTTTAAACATTAAATAATCTCGATTAGTTTAGTACTTGTTCATTAACGCAACAAGTGTGTTTTTAAGTGTGTTTTTAACGCAACAAGTTTTTGGCGCCGTTGCCGGGGATTAATTTAGCAATATTATACGAAAAAGATTTTTATTGCTTTAGACATTTTTTTATGCTTTAGTTTTTATTTTTGTCTTTTTTTATTTATCTTTTTAAAAGTTAAAAAAAAAATTGATAACTCTTTCCCAAGAGCTTGTTGCAGTTCACTTTGTTTTGTAGATAAAAGTCTAAATCATGGTTAAAACTCTTGGAGACTACATTAGAGAGGCAGAGGCACAAAGAAATTTAGAGAAGTCATATTGGTATATGCCTCAATGTCAACGCTCATTTTCTCCTCCTTATGAGCCTTATTCAAACTATTTGGATGCCTATGAGCCACCTCCTTATTCCCCCCACTAGGATAATCATGAGACACTACACGTGCAAAGGCAAGAGGAGGAGATACCATACACCAATGATGTATTTGAGCAGATAAATGCAAAGTTTGACCGCATGGAGGGCCAACTTTGAACCATGAACAACAAATTAAGAAGCTTGAACGATCAAATCTCAAATATCATTGCTTTGTTATCTCAAGAGGCCCAACAAACTCCTTATCCACAAACTGAGCAAAACAAAGATAATATTTTTCGAAGTGATGAAGAGTTCTCTAGAGAAGATAATCTAGAGGAAGAAGCTCTCAAAAAAGATGAAGAGAATCCTACTGAAGGGAGTCAAATGAAAATGGTGACTCCTACTGAAGGGAATCAAATTGAGACAACAGATTCCATTGATGATAGCGGTTGCAATGAGAATGAGAAAGATCAACTGGTTCCGGGTTCAAGTCCCGGAAACTAACATTTCCCCCACCCCCACTAACAATTGCCTATCTAAAAAAAAAACTGGTTCATGATTTGGAGGAAGAGGAGAAAGCCCCAATTTTTGGGCAAGTTGTTTTAACCATTGGTGATGCTGTAATTGAGGTTAATAAGGGGGAGATAACTTTAAGAAGCGGTAAAGAAGATGTTATAAAAGCTTTAAATTCCAATGAAATTTTCTCTTCTTTAACCTCGTCTTATATTGACGATGTGGTTGAAACTAACATTTTTAGTGATCTAAAGATGCGGGACCTTTTGGAAAAAAATCTTATTTTGCAGGATCCTAGCATAATGGTGGATGGAGATGAAATAAAAATTCCACAATCCTTTGAATTTCATCCACCACGTGGAAAAAGAAAAAACAATGTCAACCACATGGTTAGAAAGCTAAGAAGGTGCACTGCATTAGATTTAAAATTTGCGCTTGGAGAGCCACCTGATTGAGCACCACTTACTGTCAGGCTCATGACGTTAAACAAGCGCTTCGCAGGAGGCAACCTGTGTTTTAATTTTTTATTATTTTTAATTATTTTTGTTTTGTTTTGTTTTGATTTTAGGAATAAGCTCGGATTGCAAGCTCTCTCAGGGAAGTCACTCTTACTCTCTCTCATTTATTTATTTTTTTGGCAATCCGATATTTTGCATTGAGAACCATGCTTCATGCTAGTGTTGGGGAGGATATTATATGTTGTCACTTGATCTCTGTTAATGCACATACCCACCACATATGTTGATAACATTTTTTCTGGCTTGTTTTGCACGAATTATGCTTAAATTGAAAAAATATAGAGATTATGCCTTTAGGGGATCCCATAATTGATTTACTTGACAGACTTGTGCTTAATTGTAACTATGAGGTTGTCCTTAGGAAGTTGATAATTTGCATTTGTCCCTCTTGAGTACTTTTTGTGAACTAGCTTCTAAATGTGATGAACTAGCTTCATAATCACTAGAGTGACGGCAACACACTCCGTGGAGAGGAAATTGGGAGATTTGGGTACCGTTCTTGACACTGCGAGAGAGCTCTGGAGCAAAAGAAGGAGATTGAAGACAAAGATTAGTACTTTCTCTACTTTCTAAGTTACTCTTATCTTTGTAATTTAATGAACCTCCTCTTCTAGGGTCTTAGGTGGATCTTGCATGTTTAGAGACCTTTTTATGTTCTAAATTATATTTTGAATTCCTAATTTTATATTAATTGATATTGTCCTATTGTTTTTATCACATGATTAGGATTAGCTACCATTTGAATGTTTATAATCAATTAGTTGATCAGCGACCGTACTGCAATTAGTTGGTGGATCTATAGGATAATTAGGGCTATAATTATTGCATGACCAAACCTTAATTTAGTCTTCCAATCATTCAACCTTTTTGCTCTTTATGCTTTCTTGAATTTAAATTCTTGCATGACCAAACAATGGTTAGTTTAGGAAAAAGAACATTAATCACGAATGACCAAACGGCACTACTAGAAAAAAGGCTTTTTATATCGGTTAAAAACGGCTTTTCATATCGGTTTTGTAACCGATAGAGATAAAGGGGATATTAAAAAAAGGCGCTTTCTATATCGGTTAAAGAACCGATATGAAAAATGTTTTTAATATCGGTTCCTTTTAGACCCGTTATAGAAACTTAGTTTTTAAGCCAATAGACGCGTTTTTTATATCGGTTTTAATAGAACCGATATTAAAAGTGGATTTTTTTTTTAAAGAAAACTAATCAGTAGGCATACAACCTCAATCAACATACCAAAAAATAAACCTCAATCAGTAGGCATACAACCTGATCATCTTCTTCACATAATAAAATATTTAATTACAACCAAAAGCATCTAACGACACATCATAACAAATAATTGCTCACTATCATCACACTTCACTATGCTTAAACTTGTCCATCACACAAATGTCTTTCAGTTTCCGTCATAAATATACACAAATGAAAATGAATTTGGATTAGATATCTGTATATGACATAACTTGAGAAAGAATGAGCATTTCCGCAACTCCAACCTTTAAATTTAAAATATACAACAAGGCCACCAGTTCTTTCCACTGCAACTTTCATTTCCGCAACTTCAACCTTTAAATTTAAAATATCCATGAATCAGTACAAAACAAAGAATGAGCATAATTAGCTCCTAATTGTTTTTAATGCAACATTCTGACAATATAGTATCTCTATTCTCAGGAATGACTATTGTTCTGCTGCATAACATAAACAAAAACTTCTCTGCTGTCCATGGTCAGAAATCAAGATTGAAATTGAAATATTACCAGCTTCTCTCTCAAGAAGATAAAACAAATGGTAAATGTAAGGACGTAAACATAAACAACCATATGGATGTAAGTGGTACGTTTTCTAACCACGGTGAATATATATATAGCATTACATAGCCAAGTGTAGTGGGGAAACAAAGGAAAGTTTAGAAGATATACATGACATGAGTGAAGTCCAAAAACTTTTCCATAAGAATGTTATGGATGACATGGTTATAGTTATTGTATTAAAAAGTGGGATAATATATAAGGTATTTTAAGAAATTAAATCAAGAAAAAGTACTCCACTGGTGATGTTAGGGCCATTTGCTTAGGCTCATTTTAAGAAAAATGTATTGTATTTAACTTCAATATATTTCTAAGCATTTGAGTCATTTTGTAAGTTATCAAAAAGGTACACAAAATATATCTTGCTTTCAAAAGCTTATCCAAGTGAGCGGTTAATTGTTTAAAATAAAATTTTTGGAAAAATACAAAGCATGAAAATTGTCAAACATCACATCAGAAATGCTGAATTAGATTCCTTCCGATGCAGAATTTGGAAAAACAGAGCTTCTCCACAATAATACATTTAATGATCAAAACTACATGTTCCAGAAGGCTTACTTTTGAAACCATGAGCACTACAGATCTACACAAATGCAATCTTTCTCCAACAATCATGCGCAAGAATTCCAATAGTATGAGAAAATAAGTGTCTTTGCGACAAACTCCGATCAAGAGTCGATGCAAAAAGATCTAAAACATGACCACTCAAGCAACAAGTCATTTTTTTTAAGGCCGTCATAAAATTTGACTGCTTTCTTAGAGAATGGTGCTGCGTCTTTATCAAGATCCTTATGAGAATGCACTGGTCCGATAGATCCTTCGACACAATCTGCAAAGAAATTTTGAAATCAAAATCTTCAAATCAAAGACACTTCTTGGATGGAATATTCAAGAATCACAATATAAAGGGATTACTCAAGGACATGTCGTGTTCTGTCCCAATTATTCCAGTTTACCTAACATTTTGAAAGTTCAATGCCAAATTAAGACAAAGGGATGAGAACTTTCCCGATCTATTCTCTCTATGTCACGTAAGAAATTGAATCAAGAACTTAGCATTATAATATCCTCATAAGTAATTATGGCGGGATGCCTATCACTTTTAAAATAACGAAAAATCGAGATTTCAAAGTCTCCCCAAACATCTCCCCTTCTATGGCTAATAATTTATGGCTACAATACAAATTCACTTCTATTTGATCGACAAAATCGTAAAACATAAATTTTAAACTTCTTACACAAAAATTGGATTTCAAGTACAGCCTCTACCAAGTTATCAACACGACCATGAAACTTAGATACCAAAATGCTCGACCGATCATTCCATTTCCAAAATTTTACCCAAACAAACAACCAATTATACAAAGAAGGAAGAGAAACAATTTGAGTCGCATTCATCGCGTAAGGTCCTTCCGCATGGTCCCCAACCAAAGCTATGATTCTAGCACCACCCCCGGATTACATGCACCGAGCAATCCTGCAAAGAACACTCAAGGCAACGCCAAGATAACGAGCAAAGATGACGACTGGTGGAACATGCCACCGATCATCCGCAATTCATCTAACAGCTGCAAAAATCACAAGCACAACCCAACAGTGAATAACAATGGCAGCAACACAATGCATGTCATGCCAGTAAAGAAAAATCAATAATCCAAGTAACAACACAAATCAGAGAAACAACACAAATCAGAGAAACAACACAAAACCCCACCAATACCCCACCAAAACCCCACAGTTCATGACATTCACGAAATAAATAACAAATTTACAGAGAAACTTTCACAATAACTCAAATAAACAATATTAGAAGACTTACCTTTTGTGATTCTTTAAACTAGAAGCTCCAATTTTACCAAACATGAAGCTTTCACGAAGACCTTTGTTTTCTCCTTCGTTTTCCTCTTCTCCTTCGTTTTATTCTTCGATTTCAGTAACAACGGCCGACGAAACCAGTAGCTTCCTCTTCTCCTTCGTTTTCTCCTTCGTAATCGCTTCCTCTTCGCCGTCGTTCCTCTTCTTCTTCCTCTTCACCGTCGTTCCTCTTCTTCTTCCTCTTTGCCGTCGTTTTCTCCTTCGTTTTCAGTGGGTTTTCAGTGGGTTTCAAGGCTAGGGTTTTCAGTGAGAGAGAGCATCGAAGGAAGATGAAGCGTATTTGGTTCCACCGCGAGAACGATCGAGCGTGGGTGAATAAAATTTTAAGGGTAAACTCGAGTTTCCATATCGGTTTGATTAGGAGCCGATATGGATTAGAGTAAAATAGAGTTTCCATATCGGTTAGAACAGGAACCGATATAGATAATTTGCTCATAATTTCAAAAATGCCACCGCCTCTTTTTTCATATCGGTTATAGTGTGAACTGTTATTAATTGCTGATGTAAAATCCATATTTTCCACTAGTGTGGATTAATAGTTTTAGTAAAGGGATTGGTAATTACATAGAATAAGGGAATTCAGGTAGAATTAGACATAGGAGAATTGAAGCTTGCAAGTGAAACCGTGACCCTAGACCTCTCTCCATTAATTAAATTTAGCATTTTAATTCTTGTTATTTATTTCTCTTATTTTAGTTTCTACATCACTCAAACTATTTGTTCGTCTAAACATTAAATAATCTCGATTAGTTTAGTACTTGTTAATTAATCCTTGTGGATAAGATATTCTTTTATACTACTTCTGCGAAAGAGTACACTTGCTCTAAGTGTGTTTTTAACCCAACAACTTGCTCCTTTCGCGCTGGGCTGGAAGATGGTGAAGAAAAGTTTGGTCGACACCGCCCAACATAGCCGCTCGAGCAGATGTTCAAAGGTCTTCATAAACCCCCAACCATTAGGGTGCAGTTGGGATGGAGCGACCCCAATGTGATTCAAGACATCACGTTAGAACTCCGTAAAAGGAGGAACGATATCAAACTTTTCAAAAACGATCCTATGCATGGTGAAATTGATCTTGGTAGTATGGGTCGCTATGTGTTCATCGTCTTTCATGCTCGTCACCTTCCAGCCCAACTTGTTCTTGAAATGGACATGGAGCTCTCCCAAGGAGTAATGGTTTGGCCCGATAATGCTCATGAACGACCTCACCTTTTTAGATACCCACGACAAGTCCGAAGGATCGCGAACGCCGGCCTAACCAGCGTCCTCGTTCTGTCCGATATCCTCATTTTCCCGCTCGGGGCGTGGAGAATCGCCGGTCTGCTGAGCAACATCTTCGTCATTTATCCGATCGACCATTTCTTCATCGACCACCTCCTCACGAACGTCCTCCATACCGGGCTGGACGAAATCTTCCTTGTCTTTGTCTCCTTCAAGATCTATTAAGTTGTCTGTCTCCTCGCCCTCTTCAATCTCTTCGCCTTTGTGAACGGTTGACTGGGGCGGCGGCGGAGGAGACCAAGATTGGGTTGAACTAGACTGAGACGAGCTACCACTCAAAGAGCTGGTTTTGTCAGAACTATTGCTACTTGCAGGCGATTCCAACCCAAACCGCATTTTAGAACCCCGAGTCGGCCCAGGCGACTCAGACCCAGGTCGATCTGCGTCTTGCACAGGTCGCGCCATCCCTTACGCAAGATTTTGAGCGGGGGCACCAGCAATTCGACGGGTTTGTTTCGTCCTTGCCAGATCCACCTGTGAAGGGAGGAAACATCAGGTCGACCGAGCCAGCCAGCGGCGAAGAGAAGGGCGACATGGTCACTAAAATTCAATTACTAAGTGTCGCTTAATTAATTTGCATAGTTCACTAAAATTCAACAACTACTTATTACTGTATCCGTAGTGAACGAACTAGTAAAATCTTGTGATTCTACGACGTTAGTTGACATCTCAACTACTCGAGATGTTCCCTCATTTTCTTCCATTGAACCCACAAAACCTCGCATGTAAGCGCAAATTATCGATTCTCGTCATGCGATCGCTCGAACAACCCTCTATGAACGGCGTTCAAATAAGGTTGTTCGAACCCAGCAAAGTCACACCCCCATTTAATACACGTTCAACACGCGGTAATCGATCATGTTCGAACGACCTTATTTGAACCGAAGCGCGATTTCAGATCCACTCAAAGAAATTCGGTTTCGTCGAAACTCTTGCTACTCGCAGCGATTCCCAACCTGCATCGTGTTTGAACCCCGAGTCGGCCCAGACGACTCAGACCCAGGTCGATCTACGTCCTGCAAAGGTCGCGCCATCCCTTGCGCAAGATTTTGAGCGGGGGCACCGGCAATTCGACGGGTTTGTTTCGTCCTTGCCAGATCCACTTGTGAAGGGAGGAAACATCAGGTCAACCGAGCCAGCGCGCTCAAGAGAAGGGGGCGACATGGTCGTCCCCCGACCGGACACCCCCTTCGCGAGGTGTGGGAATTCAAACAACAATGCGTAAAGGTAAAATTAAATCGAAGACATACCTAGTGAATTACGACGAGCAGAAGTCTACACTCTGTAAGCCGGACGAGTAAAATCTTCGGTCCCTAGCAAGAAGCTCGATCGATCAGGAAGAATCTCGTCCAATTGTAAGTAGAAAACGAGTTGACCCGAAGGAGTATTTACATGCGTGTTGGGCAAGATCTGAAGCGACATAACTGTTCGCATTCCTCATCCCAACCGAGGCCTAGGGAACCTTAAGAGTCACCTCAAGTGTCAAGCCAAGCGTCACGTCAATGAGCACGGCCATGGGTGGCAGCGACCACGACCTAGCTCACTATAGCAATCGAGTGGTAGCGACCACCCGGGGCACTGCAAATCTCCCCATGAGGCCACCGGGGCAACGATTCAAGCCTCAGCCCACTCCATAAGCGACCTAGGCTTGGGGGGAAACTATTCCGAAGTGGACTATCAAGCCCAATAGAGCAGCCCAACGCAAAATGGACCATCGGCCCAATCTGTCCAGTCAGGCCCAATATGGCCCTAGCACCTAAACGTGGGGCGTAATCTTCGTGCCTGGCCGCAGAACACGCAACGGCCAGGGAACCTCACTCACGCAGAGCATAAATAGCCCATTCCTCGAGGGTATCAGGTATGTTATCTACCCTTGTGATCCTGCCCGATAGCACACCACTGAGCGTCGGAGTGTCCTTATAGGTACCACCCGCGTGCGGCCAAAACCCTGGTCCAGCCAGCTCCTTAGCGACCGGGCTACCAGAAACAACAACAACTTCACTTCTATTGGTCAAGGCATGATCAGGAAATAACTAAAATTCAATTACTAAATGTCAGTTAATTAATTTGCATAGTTCACTAAAATTCAACAACTAATTCTTACCGTATTCGTTGTGAACGAACTAGTAAAATCTTGGGATTCTACGACATCAGTTGACATCTTAACTACTCTAGATGTTCCCTCATTTTCTTCCATTGAACCCACAAAAACCTGCACAGAAGCTGCTAATTATCAGTTACTATCATGCGACTGTTCGAACAGCCTTATACGAACGGCGTTCGAATAAGGTTGTTCGAACCCAGCAAAGTCACACCCCATTTAATACACGTTCGAACACGAGTAGTCGATCATGTTCGAACGACCTTATTCGAACTGAGCGCGATTTCAGAAAATAAAAATGGCAGAAACAAGCTCAAAACGGAACCAAAATGAAAAAAGTTTGGTAGGGTTATCACTACAAGAAAATCGTTGATTTGCCACGGACATTTCCGTCGCAAATGCACAAATTTCCGTGGCAAAACAACATTTGCCATGGACAAAAATTGGTGGCAAAAACGCTCGTCGCAAATCGTTTGCCACGGAATTTCCGTGGCAAATTTTTCCGTCACAAATCTGTGGCAAATTTTTCCGTCGCAAATCCGTTTCAAATTTTTCCGTCGCAAAGCCGTGGCAAATTTTCGTCGCAAATCCTTGGCAAATGTCATCGCAAATCCGTCGCAAATTTTTTAAAAAAAATTAAAAAAATAAATGGAGAAGTAGTTTCCTACTACTCCAATAGTTTGTTCAACTTAGTTTATCTAAAGCAGTCAATAATCCTCAATAGCACCCATCTTTAACTATACTGAGAAACAATATTTTGGTTGAACTAGTTTAGCTAATTCGAACTGAGAATTCCTTTATTTAAGGGAACACAAATGGTGGGGTCAAAGAAACAATACAGTAAAATTTCAATTTGATAAGTGAATTTAGCGTATTGATCAGATAGGGTATATACAAATAATGTTACCTATACAACCCTAAACACTATTCAAGTAGAAATAATCACCTATTGAACTATAAACTGACAAATAAAAGTACAGACCCGGGCTTAGAAATTAGAAAAGCATATGCATCAATTTACTCTTGGGAGGTACCCGGTGGGCCAAATCATCCACAAAGTTCACTTAGCATTTCATCTAATCTCCGGCTTTGAGCTTTCTAGATTCACTCCAACAAATTTGTCCAATACGTTCTTAAATGCCTGAACCATACCGAAAAAGAATGGAAAGAAATGAATAAGAAAATGAATATTCTCATTCCATGTAGTGCAATTTCCTCAATTGTTTAACATCTAACAAAATTAGTTTGGTTAGTTTAATTAATACCCTTTACATTTAAATGACAATCTTTTTGACTGAATTACAAAAATCTAGTAAGCCAACTGCATATTCTCTTCCATACATCAAAGTGAAACTAAAGTCTCAATGCACATGCAGGGCAACCAACGCCAGAGACTCATGCACTGAAATAATGATGAGGATAGAGACAATTGAAAAGTGAAAAGATACCCTCATCAAAGTATTTTCAGCAAATCGAAAATTCGATCTTAAGTTATCTCAGCAGTAACACTACTGGGCATGCACAACATTAGCAATTAAAACACAAGGAATACATTTTATTATGTAAAGGAAAAAATTAGATGGGTGATCATGATCAACAAACGTTGTTGACTTCCTTTGACCCAACTAAACTAACTAGTGTTACATGGACCACATGGACAAAAGAAAGTAATGTAATTCACAGGTAAACTCCTAAGTCTATCAGACAGTTCATGCCTTCACACACCGGGAGGGTAAATTTGGAAGTAGGAATTACAAAAGATAAAACTAAAGTACAACTTGGCAACTACCTGTTGAGTGAATAACTCCTTCCCTTTTAGAATTGAATCCATTGCTTGCGCAGATTGGTCATCAAATGCAATCAGAGAAAACCTCGTAGAATCTATTCCTGTAATTAAAAATGTGGCCAAAATAACAGGACGTTATCTTCTTCATAAACAATCGTATGAAACAAACACTTACGAAGATACTACATATTAGAAAGTACCGATCTTCCTCAAGAGTTTGCTCATCCATCTCATCAAATTTCCGAGTAAGAACTTCATCCCAACCGTGAAAAGTACATGCAGAACAAGAGCCTCTAAAGTTCTTGGGAAGTTATGCTGAAAATAGTAAATAGTCCATCATGCTTAAACTAAAAGAAAAAATTGGAAAAAGTTGAAATAGCTACTACCTTGTGCAAGTGAAAGTTGGCTTCTCCAATTTGGACTAGAAGATCACTTGGAATATCACCAAAACATACCGCATATGAAAGAGAGGAAATCTTTAAGCGAACTTATATCAAAACAACATTATCAAAAGTTTCAATTCAATGCATTCCGGTGTATCGGCCAATTACGAGAAGCCAGCAGCAATTGGACTGCGGCCCGGCCATTCAACTCGATCGGCCCAAACACGCCGGCTTGGAGCGCAATTCGCGCCGTAGAAAATCTCGCTAACGGTCGGACCTCGCGGATATATACGCCATTCGCATATGGCATCAGGTACGTTCTCTAACCTTGTGCTATATGCCCGAGCGACCTCTCACTAGATCGTCGGAGTGTCTTTGCAGGTACCACCCGAGGTGCTCTACGCGTGAAGCCGGGCCGGTCCTTTCATTCACTCAACGGCCGACCCATTTGAAGAATCAACCAACACTTCAACACTTCATTGGTCAAGGTACGATCAATTGGCGACCACGGTGGGAGGCCCGGCGCTATCCTACTTCATTCATGGCTCCACGCGACCGCCCCGCACGCGGGCCTCATCTCGACTCAACCCTCCGGCGAAATCACCTCAACAACGGACCGGAGGATGTACCGCAACCGAGCATGGATCGCAAGGAAACCTCGCCAAGAACCTCGCGCGGGCGGCGAGGACCTATCCTAGAACAGTACAACGGCTGCTTCATCAATCGATCTGGCCGAGCCGGCCGAGGCGGGATTGCGCAGAGCCTTTGCCGAAACATATCACTCGTGCCATCCTTCAAGTCGCCGCAAAACAAGAATCGGTCATTGCGCATCGCGACGCGCTCATCTCTCGATGCGAAAGAGGGTCGATTCGGGCGCCAGCGTGCGAAGACGGAGAACCCTCTCGCTCGCCGCCGACCGGCGCAAGACATCGCTCCCCCTCCTCGGCGGAGCATTTCTCGCGAGAGAGCACTACTCATCGCTCTCCGGCCAGGAAGAAGCGGTAGCGCGTCGCGCCCGAAGCGAGACGCGCGTAGACGCCGTTCATTATATTATGATGAATATGAGGACCCGGCTCACGCCCCGATCACGGCCGCTCACCTACCGATACTCCTCAAATGAGTCGTCCGGTTCACGCTCGGTCGAGAAGCGTGTCCCGGGATTCTCATGAAGAGTTGGAAGATTATTGGGATGGAAGAATTAGGGGCGTTTCGCATCGGCCGAGAAGAGGTCGAGCGAGCGACCCGTAAGACCTCCTCAACTTCCACCATCCGCCCAACCGAGAGAATCTATGGAATGCCGCAACGAGGCTTGCCTCGCTATGCAACCGCGGGGTCGAGCGACATTCGAATGAGCACGGCCCATTTACTAGAGAAATCAAAGCGTTCTGAATTCCGAGAGATTTGAGGAAGCCGCTAACCTAAACAAATTCGATGGCGTGTAGCGATCCGCATAAGCATCTCCTGTATTTTAATAATTACTGGCACATTACAGAGTGGGGCCGACCCATGAAGTGCGACTCTTTTTCCACGATCGCCGAGGAACGAGCATTGGAGTGGTGGGAGAGCTTACCGCCCAACACCATCTCGTCTTGGGGCGGCTGGTTAGAACATTCTTGGCCAACTACACGGCCAACGGATGCCTAAAGCGGCATGAAGAGCACTTGGATACGATTATCCAAGAGGACAACGAATCATTGAGACGAAGACATAGGCGATTCAACGCCGAGGCCGAGCAGTCTTGCGACTTTGGACCGATAGAGACAAGTCAAGTATCTCAAGCGTGGGATCGACTTCGGACCACGCCTTTGCGAGAAGAGTTCGGGCTAAATCGTCATATGGATCTGACCATGTTCCTACGATGGGCCAACGATCATATGGCCTACGAAAAGCAGCACTATTCGCTAGAAAGGTCGCGCGCGCAGCGCCCGCAGAAGAGCGAGATAGGTCGCTTGAAGAACAAGACAGTCCTCGTGATAACAGGACAGACTAACGATTTATGAATAAATGTCAGGCGGGCGCTCTTTTTCCCACTGGGTTGTTTTTTACTGAGGCCCGACCTTTTAAAAGTAGTACTTTGTAATTTATTTCGCATGCAAGAATGTATGATTGGTAGCTCGCCGTGCGAGTAGCAGCAGAGCGGCCATAGGTTCTGCCGAGCGCCATCGAAATGGCCCAAGGGTCAGAAGGACCC